>PVJS01059497.1:0-11501 GCA_004027185.1 Glis glis
ATAGAACGTTATGAATTTTG
This sequence comes from Glis glis, assembly GCA_004027185.1. Taxonomy (NCBI): domain Eukaryota; kingdom Metazoa; phylum Chordata; class Mammalia; order Rodentia; family Gliridae; genus Glis; species Glis glis. The sequence continues at coordinate 21 of PVJS01059497.1, forward strand.
TTCATGAAGTCTCAGTTTTCCATGGGAACTACACTGTATTGTTGTTCTTGAAAGATTGTTTGACTTACGACAGTTTCTATGCAGCTGCTTCCCCATGTGCAGTGAGAGGGTTGAGAAACACTTCCCTCATTTGTCTGTCTACGAGTCTCCCCGATTCCTAGAGAAGCCTAGCAGAGTGATCAGTTGACAGAGCGCGTGGAGCACCTCCCATTTTGAAGGCGCTCCCTGATGCAGTTGCCAAGTTGCTGGCGCTGTGGGTTTTGAGGGGTGAGGGTGATCCTGTGTCTCCTGGAGGCTGGATTCTGTCCGCAGAGGAAGGTGGACTCTCAGTTCTCCCTGCAGTATTATATTCCTGCCTGTGCATTTGCCTGCTTTTCCCTTCAGGTTGAAGGGGAAAGGAATCATGTCACTTACCAAAGCAATGATTGAACATTAGTCTTTGATTTTAAAAAATTATAGTTGTCTAACTGCAGTCACCAGACCGCTGGCTTTGCCATGCAGATGTGAGGGCCAGGTGGCTTGTTCTCATAGAGGATTAATACTCTCACTGGACATTGCTTTTTGTCAGGTATCTGTTTAAAATGTAAGAAAGTGATTTTTACCAACTTTGGGATGTTAAAGATTTCCATTGCACCACATTTAAGTACTTCACTAATGAACTTTGAAAATACTGCTGTTCTTGTGAATGGCGCAGTGGACAATGTGGCCCCTGAAAACAACCCTAACCCTAAGATCAAGAAGAACACAGCGAGGGCCGTGGCTGCTGTGGCTGCCGTGGCTGCTGTGGCTGCTAGACCCAGGGCTCTGGCAGAGGGGGCTGGCATGGCAAGGCAGGCTCAAGTCTCCACTTCCCTTTGCTTCTTCAGACCCTGTTCTCCGTTTTGATTATCATTGGCTCCTGGCCAGATAAGGGGAGCTGTTTCTGGGGTAAGGTTGCAATCAGGTATTTGAGTCCACTTCTATTGGGAGTTTTCAGATGAATGAGCAACCCTGCAACCTCTGGCTTGCCTAGAGCCCAGCCGAGATTAGAGATCGGTGCAAGCACAAGGCTACTGAGCCCACTCACAAGGTGCAGGTGCTTCTTTAATTCACTTAGGACATAATTTCTGGGATTTGCTAATGAGAGATCCAGGGAATGATTTCCTGTCTCCTGACTCCAGGAAGCCTTAAAAATTTTAAACTTAGACTGCTTCTTTTTTTACATTCTGGATTGGATGCATTCATGTCTGTTTGATATGTATATTATTATATTCCTGAATTTTATTCTTGAACCCAGTGGGAAAGTTTCAAGGCAAACATTTGGGTTTTTGTTAGCCCACAAATTGGGCAATGGTTGTTCAATTATGGTCTTCCGTTGACTGAGGCAGAATCACATGTTAAAAGTATATTTTGTTAGTAGCCCACAAAGCATACCAACTGTCAGTCCTTTGTCATATCTAACTGTGAGCAATATATGGTAATAATAATCCCAAGTTTCATCTGTGGATTGCTTAAGTGTGTCATCCAGAAATTCACTTTAAAGGATGTCAGTGGAGAAAACCTCCACACATAGATTTTATGTTCTTGGCTTGCCCACTTATCCAAAAGTTGATGGTGGTCTCCCAGGAGACTCAAACACATCCTAGAGCACCCAGCCCACAAACACGCCTCACATGTCCAAAAGTCGATCTGGTTCACTCTAATGGAGAACCGTTGATATCTGGGATACTTGCTGTGTGTGGAGCTTATTAATCAGTATTAAATGGTCGTGGTGGTCCTTATTATTCTGTGTCCCCAAACCATCTTTCTGTCAACAATAGCACCCTCATTTTGGGGGGACTGATCCTGCTTCAGACTTTAACCAGGTGGCGTTAGCAGAAGCTGCTGTGCTCCCAGATAACATTTGCTGCCCTCCAGGTCCCAGACCTGGTGCCAGACTCAACTCGGGCCCATCAGAGGCCTCTCCGAGGATATTTCCGAATTGGAGTTAGGAAAAAGGGTAATTCTCTGCATGGAGGCCTGGATTTTAACAAACAGAACTCAGGAGCCATTGGTGGCCACTTTTCATTGCTGAGCTGCAGTGAGAGAGCTAACGCGTAGGGAGAACGTTAAGAGTTGAGAGATCCCGGAGGCTTTTCAGATAGCTGGTTCCAGTTGTTTCAGAGGCCCAGCTGTATCTTTCCTCTTCCCAGGTTTGGATCATTTATACGAGTGGTTCTTAACTGGGGGCCATTTTGCCCCCAGGGGACATTTGCCAATGTCTGGAGACATTTTTGGTTGTCATAGATAGGGGGCCGCTGCTGACAGCTAGTAGGCAGAGGCCAGGGACGCTGCTACACTGTACAGTCTGGTTCCCCACAAACATATCCTTCACCCCAACAAAGGATTATTCAGCCCAAAATGTCAGTAGGGCTGAGGTTGATTAACCCTGAATTTTAGCCCATCCTTCATATATCCTATAGTAACTACTCGAATCTCTTCTTTGGGAAGCCAGCCAGAGTTAGAGTTCAAGAGGACCTCAACTAACCTAGGGGTATACATAAATGAACTGTGAGTGTTATTTGGTGAGTGGTACACATTTCAGTCCCACATTGAAGATTTCCCAACATATAGCTGACCTAGTACACAGATACCCTGTCACTCACCTACCATTCAGGGTAAGCTAGGCATTTATAGGCTGTCTTGGTCCCTAAATAGCACAGACTCCAACACTTAAAGCTTTGGAAGTAAAGCCTACTCATAAGTTGCTGCTAGGATTGAACCTAAAATTACACTGTCCGCCCCAAGATTTCTTTTAAGATCTACTTTCAGTCCACATAGCAGGAACGAAATCACCATTTTTAGGAATAACTGTTAAGAGTCAAGTGCTTGGCTACTCTGTTATGCCTTGGTAGTAGAGCATCACTGGCCCTAGGAGCTGCTGGCGCCCTGTGCCATGACTGGATAAGCAGAGTTGCTCTTGGAAACTGTCAGAATGCACGGCACCTCCCGTCACCTCCCGGCTCACGTTGGAACCATGGCACGGGTGTCTTGGTGGACAGATGGACGCAGAGATGCTGCAGAATGACTGGACAGTGAGGCCCAGGCACTGAGTGGGGCCTGCAGTCACGCACCTGGACTGAGAACCAGAGTCAAGGTCACCTGCATTTTACACACGAGCCTTCCGTTTATCTTTTGTAATTGTTCTCTAGTTCCCCTGTAGAACCATGACTGCAGGTCGTCTCTCAGTTGCTCTTCTTGCTCTCCCTCATTGTCCAGCTAACCTTTGTGAAGCTGAGCTTCTCCCTCTCCTCCTCTTCTCCCTCTCTTCTTGGCACACAGTTGACATGTAGTAAATATTCATTAAACGTTTGTTCATAAAATGGCGAATATGATTTCATCCAGCCACAAGGCTCTAAATATTATCTCTAGTCCTGTAGTTCCCCAATTCGTATTTCCAATGTGAACTTTTCTTTCAAACTCCACACTTAGAGACGTCCAGAGGTCTCCCGACTTGGCATCTCTGCTGAGATGTTTGACAGCCCGTCGGGCTCCTTGCTGTTCCTCATCACGCCAGGTCCATGCCTGTCCCGGGGCCTTTGTCAAAGCTTGTTGCTCCCCCTCTTTGAAATGCGCTCCCTGATACCTGCCTAGAGATGTGTGCCTGTCTAACTCTTACCTCTCCCCTGTTGAACAGTTCCTCATACGCCATCTGCTCGATGAGACCACTCCACCTGAAATGATAACTCACCTCTTCTCCCCTCTGCTTGGGTTTTCCCTACTTGCTCTGCCTCCCCCCACCCCATCACACTTACCACCGTCTAGCATACTTTTCTTTTAATGTGTGTGGTACTGGATCACAGCCAGGGGTGCTCTGCCACTGAGCTACATATACCCCTAGCCCTTTTTATTTTTTATTTTGAGACAGGGTCTCACTAAAGTGCTGAGGCTGGCCTCAAACTTTTTTTTTTTTTTTGGTACTGGTGGGGATTGAACCCAGAGGAATTCTACCTACAAGTTATACCCCCAACCAAATTTTTATTTCTTATTTGGAAACAGGGTCTCACTAAGTTGTGGAGGGCCTCGCTAAGTTGCTGAGGCTGGCTTCAAACCTGCGATCCTCCTGTCTCAGCCTCCCAAGTACTGGGATTATAAGCGTGTGCCACCACGCCCAGCTGACCTCAAACTTATAATTCTCCTGCCTCAGCCTCTTAAGTAGCTCCCTGCACAAGGACCACGCGTGGCTCCCTGCACAAGGACCACGCGTGGCTCCCTGCACAAAGGACCACGAGTGGCTCCCTGCACAAGGACCACGAGTGGCTCCCTGCACAAGGACCACGCGTGGCTCCCTGCACATGGGATGTCCAGAGCAGGCAGGTGCGGAGTCAGAATGTAGGAGCCATGAAAAGGGTCCGAATGGATTGGAGTGATGATCACCCAACTTGTGAATTCACCAGAAGAACAAATTGTACACTTTAAATGGGTAAATTGTGTGCTACCTGAATTAAATCTCAATAAGGCTTTAATTTAAAATGAAAAAACAACAAAACCTGCTAACTTGTTTTCCAAAGCGGCATACCATTTTGTATTCTCACCAGCAGCATATGAGAATACTAGTTGCTCCACATCCTCTCTAGCACTCGATATGGTAATTTTTATTTTTTATTTAGCTATGTTAATAGGTGTGTAGTACTGTGTCTTTGTTAATTAATGTTTCTCCAATGGCTAATGATGTTGAACATCTTTCATGTACCTGTTTGCCTTTTTTAGTAAAGTGTCTGTTCAAATCTTTTGCTGACTTTTAAATTGTTTTCTTAGTTTTAAGTTTAGAATTTTTTTATTATATTCTAGATACAGGTTCTTTGTCATATATGGGATTTGAAATGTTTTCATAGTCTCCCAATTAGCTTGTCTTTTTATTCTCTTAAATACTTCTTGGGCCAGGGATGTAGCTCAGTGGTCGAGCACTTGCCTTTCACGTGGAAGGCCATGGGTTCAATCCCCAGCACTTAAAAATAATAAAGTACACAAAGCAACAAAACAAAAACATTTCTTCATGAGTTGCAAGTCTTATCTATTTACTTCTGAATTCTCAGTGCCTAATAGGGTATCTGGCTTAAAACAAATGTTCAGTTAATGCTGGCTGGCTGGCTGGATTCCTTCTTAATGATTAGCCACCATTTTTTCCTGAGAGATAGTAAATATATGAAAAGTGAACCTGATTAGGTTATTTTGTGATTGAAACATTTCCTTCATTGTCAGTTTAGAAAAAATAAGTGAATCTCCATAGAGATGATACAGCACGGCAGGACCCAGCGAGAGTCCTGGGACGCGGCACGTGCAGTCTCCTGGCCTTGGTGTGTTGTGCCCACCGAGCCCCCCACACACACACTGCTGGGCCAGCTTCCTTTATATTTATTTCTCAGCACAAATATCACTTTCGTTCATTATTCTAGACCCTGGGGTGTGAGTGAGCAAGGCAGTTGCAATCTTTACTCTCTCGAGGTTTACCTTCAGTGGCAGAAACTCTCCAGCCGCTTCCCCAGGCTAGGTGAAGCACGTCATCGTCGTCATCTTTTTTTGTGTGTGTGGTACTGGGGATTGAACTCAGGAGCATTCTACCTCCAAGCTAAATCCCCAGCCCTATTTTAATTTTTTATTTTTGAAACAGGGTCTTGCTAGGTTGATGAGGGTCTCACTACTTGCTGAGACTTGCTGTCCTCAAACCTGCAAGTCTCCTGTCTCAGTCCCAAGTACTGGCACTTGGCACTTCTGTTTTATGCTGCCATAGTATCTCAATGTTTTTGCTTCATACAACTTTATTTGTGAATGTCCTCCCTACCAGATTATAAGTCAGTGACCTTTGAACAGTTTTGTTCATGTATCCCTAATTAGGTAGCCTCTCGTGTGTGTGTGTGTGTGTGTGTGTGTGTAAAACACATACATATATATACATATATATGCATACATATATATTTTAAACTGACATCTTTAATTTTCATCATAAGTTTAAATAGTTGCAAAGCTTATAATTTCTATTATACTATAAAGCTTGATATTTTAAAGTGAAACTTTTTACCACTCTTTTGAATGTATCTCATGGAATCTGAATACCATATTTGACAGCCCCTATCACTTTGTTGGAAAAAAAATCTCTGACAAAACTTTTTTTGTGGTTATAAATTTTACAGCCTTTCTTTCTTGAGTTCTCATCGAACTCCTATTTCCATTTTATTTCCCTACTTGATATCTTATCTCTGCTTGGAGTTTTTTTCCATTGATTATTCCATCATACTTCTACACACAAAAATAGGTGTGCACGTTGAGGTTCAGTTTTCATTGGTGTCCGAGGCTGTGAGCGTGCTGTGTCGAGTCACCTTTGCAGTCACTCTAGGGCACAGGGACTAAAGCAGAAAGCACGTGACGTACTGGAAGCGCCCCCAAGGCGATGGCGAGGTGCATGGAGCTTTTCTAAGTAGGGTGTTCGCAAGTGGATGCATTTTACTCTTTTCGGAATGCGATGGGGTTCAGTATCAGGTACCCACACTCTTAGTTTCCATTTCTTACAGACATCAGAGCTAAGAAGCCTTGTTTACATAAATAAGGAGATGAGCATGGACGTTCTCTTACAGCACTGCCACCCACTCCACTCTGGGAGCTTCCTCTGAGTTACAGGCCAAAACTGTCATTAGCTTCTTTTTTCTTTTTTAATGCTCTGTCAGATGACAACTCAGATCTTCCATTCACTTTGTTGAATGGAAAAAAATGGGAGCCCTGGACTTGCGAGAGGACCCGTTGTCCAGCCATTAGAGCCCCTCGTGGCCTCCTGTGCCCGGAGCGCCGCGGCCGGGCCGCTTGCTCCAGGTGTTAGACCAGGTGCGGCTCAGTAAGTCAGGGCTGGTGTGAGCTGAGGCCTCCTCTCCCGGGAGCAGATTGCCACGGTGTGCCGGCAGGTAGCCCTGCAGAGCCGCCCTGGGGAGAGGGTGGATGGCTGGGGAAGGAAGGGGGCTAGGCTTCAGCTCTCTTGAAGTTGTCTATGCCAGGAACACTTAGCTGAGCGCCTGCTTCCAGGGATGGCCAGCCCTCTGCTCTGGGGACTGCTGCTGAAAGCTATACCAGGGCAAAGAGTGTGTGTGCTGTTTTGTCTGTGTTTTTTTTTTTTCTTGTAACCACAATTTCCTCAACTCAAGGCATCTAGTAAGAACTCAGTAAAAAAAAAAATCCACTGATATTGAATACAGTGAAAAACTTTCTTTGTAAAACTTGACTCCTAATCTATAAACCTTTTCAGTTTCCTTTGAAAAGATATAAAAAGGAAAGTATTTTTATTCCTGCATAGTCTTTTATGCTATGGGGTTAGTTTTCAAGAACAAACGTGTTCTTTTACAAGTAAAGTTTTTGTTGACTCAAAAACTGGCTAACTTACTAGTAATGCCACTTCGTCTAAACTCTTTCTGTTTTCCCACTCAGATTGTTTTAAGTAACTCTTACTGTTTTTCAAGTAACAAGCCTCTGTTCAAATTCTCTTCTAAAATGACATTAGGGGGTTTTTGGTACTTCTTATAACAATGCAGTTTTCACACAATTAAAAAATGGTGTTGTCATTTGTTTTCTTTCTGCCTGTGGTGCTCGAAGTACCTGGCGGATAGTTGTAGGTGTGTTACACCTCAGAGGCCTGTGTGTGCGCATCACCTACGTATGTTGTATTGCTGCTGAGAATATTAACTGCAGATTGGCAGCCTCGTGTTTCTGTGGATGTGCAGACTTTTAATGCTTAGTAGTGTCCTGGAGGCTTCTGTTTTTCTGCAGAAAATCTAATACAGATTTTCGATTGCCTTTTAAAATGCTACACTTCTCCAGGAAACCTTATCTTCACTGTAGCATCTGGTTTTCTGTGAAGTCATAATTTTGTATCAGAATTTCCAGCTGTGGCATCTAGTTTTATGGAGCCTGAATTGCGAATCAAAAACTAGGTTATGTATTTAAATACCAGAAGTGAATGTTATCTTTCTTTCTATAAAACAGTGTGGCAATTGTATTTAAGTATTTCCAATTTGCGGGCTTATTGTTCATGATCTGCTCCAAGAGAAACAGATTGAGTAACAGCTAACAGCTCTAAGTGAGTAGGTCAGGATTTGTTCTTCTGCCAGGGTTCTGTGAACTTGAGCACATGGGGTCTGCACCATGAAAGAGAAGATTCGAGAGCCGCTAGAACTCAGAGCAGCCCAGGAGAGAGGTGGTTTCATCGGACTCCCCTCACTCTCCAGATGAGGACCCCGGGGTCTTCTGCCCTGCATAGAGACAACGCTCTCTACCTGAGGGGGAAGGAGTCAGACCTACGTGTTGGATAAGCTCGCTGTCTGCTGCTTTAAGCTGCAGTCATCCAGCGCAGGCAGAGAGGGGGAGGGGTTGGCAGCGTTGGGGAGGAGTGCCACCTGTGCCTAGGATGGAGGCAATACTTGGCAAAGTGTGGCAAGGTTTTAAAATGCTTCTTTCTACTTTGTAATTGCTCTTTTAAGTCTTTCTCTTAATGAATTACAAAGTCACACAAAGGCTTCGTGTCCAAAAATACTCCGGTGTAGCAAAATAGATGTTCATGGCAGTATAATTTGTCCTTGTGAAAAATTAAAAGAAACAACCTAGTTGTTCAACAATAGAGAAATAAATTATGGAAAACTGAATGAAATGCGATGTAGCCATCAAAGCTAATGTTTTAGGAGAATTTTTAACTGCACAGGGAATTATTCATTATGGTGTTAAGTAAAACAAGTAGAATATAGAGTTGTATATATAATACAGTTTCACTTATATAAAGGATCTATGCATAAAATGGATTATAATACAGGAGTTTATTTCAATGGGCTGCTTTTATTTTCTTTGTATTTTGGGTATTTTGTAATTTCAATATAAGCAGAAAATAGGCTTGTACAAAATTGAAATATAATTGAATAGGTAAGTTTTTTGTTTTTTGTTTTGTTTTGTTTTGTTTTTGTTTTTGTGTGTGGTACTGGGAATTGAACCCAGAGGCATTCTACCTCCGAGCTACACCCCCAGACCGATTTTATTTCTTATTTGGAAATGGTCTCATTAGGTTGCTGAGAGCCTCACTAAATTGCTGAGGCTGTTCTTGAACCTGCGATCCTCCAGTCTCAGCCCCCCAAGTACTAGGATTACAACGTGTGCCACCATGCCTTGCTAATTTTTTTTTAAATGACAGGAAAATCATTTTAAAATCTCACTGAAGATAGGATCATCGACATAAGTCCCTGAAGCCTGTGCTGCTGGAGTCACACGCAGCTGCCACCTCCATCCCCATGGTGCAGACCCCCCGCGGGGGACAGTGACCATCCGGACCATGGGCAGTGGGTGGAATCCCCGAGGAGCTGCTTGCATCAGTAGTCATCTTATTTGGGGAAAAAATAAATCTGAAAGGCCATTTCCCCGTGTTGACCGCACATTCCTTTGTCCTCTCGCTTAGCATTTAGGGTGCCTACGGGTGAGTCCCTCTGCGCTGCGGGCGCCTCTGCCCAGTGATTGTGCAGACGCCATCAGTCTGCTTGCCCCACAGTGTTCTGTTACACAGGTAACGTGAGCCAGCTCCTGTTCTCACCTGGTTTCATTTACAAGTTACGTTGGGTTAGCTATTAAATGGTGAGTAGTGTGTAGAAGCCAGTCAGTGAACACCTATGAACCTGAAAGTGCCACCTTAGTGCTGGGGCTGGTGGGGTCCTTTTTGCTGTTTCTTTGCCGTACAGCGCGGTCAAGCAGCTGTGCAAATTAAATGCTGTTTTTCTAAAAGGTAAGTTTTTCCAGAGCATGGTGTGGTTTTCTTGGCTTTCAGAATTCTTTGAAAAATCTATGAATATTTTTAAGTCCTCAGTTCCACTTTATAATTTCAAATTAATAACTTCTTACTACTGTAATTTCATACGTTTTATACTACCCCCAGGAAAAAAAAAGTATTTACTTACTTCACATTTCTTATATTGATTTCACTTGGTCTCATTCCACATTACAATTATGGCTTTCCATTCCACAAGGTATGGTTTAGACTTGTGTTTCAAATTTGAAATGGGTCGTGCATTAATAAAGCTACTGTTTTTAATTTGAAAGAAAGGATCTTTTAAAGAAAGTTTGCTGGGCACTGGATACATTTGGGAGTGTTTGTCTTATGTAAATTCACAATAGCTGTGAAGTGGCACCTTCAGCCCTTCAGGGGCCTCTTTGGCCTAGTTGTATGTTTGTCCATATGCTGTAACCAGGGGTTCAGGAGCTGGGACATGCTGAAGGTGCACTTTGTGCAGAACTTACCACGGCTTGTGAAACAGAGAAGCCCTTCTTGTTCCTGAAGCCTTCGCGGGGGAGCCCCACAGCCGCCCAGCGCTCACCTTCTTTCATCGCTCCTCCCATCTAATAGGAAACTTGGATCTTCTTGAAACTCAGACTTCTTTCCATTTGCCTAATATTTTAGGGTACCAATTTGTCGCCCATATACATAGAAACTGTTTTAATTATGTTCCTTAAATGTCCTGGCTGCCTGTATTATACTAGCTGATAATTTTGTTCGGACAAACAGTGAATTAGTATCACAGAGTTGTTTTCCTTGGAAAGTGTATGAAGTCTTTGATTCTGGATTTGACCAATGATTTAGATAGTTGAAACACATGTACTTGCTTTTATTTATCTATTCAATAAATATTTATGGATACTTACTATGTGCCCGTTTTTGCTGATGATTGAAGATGTATTGGCAGTCATATTACCATTATTTGAGGTTTATCACTATGATTAGTCTCATTAACCAGTACTGTTTGCAAGCAAGAGGAAGAATCACTGCAAATCTGTTGGCTTCTTTTTACTGAGAGCACTTCCCGGGGGGGGGGGGGCTTCCAAATATAGGGGAAACCTATATAAACGAGTTGCCAATTTCTGGTGAAAAAGAGTATACATGGAGGTTCTGTGGAATAAGAATTCCCCTTTTCTAGAAAAGAGTGCTTCATTTGATTTTCTTCATTAATGTTAGGAAAGTCGACTGTTTAATAAGTAGGGAAATACATCTTCCCTCTATAGTAATTAGTAATCTCACCCCTCTCAGACACCGTATACCTTCAGATGTACATCTGTGAGTACACTTTCTCTGCCCAAAGCCTGTTGGCTCCTTACATTCTCGTGTCTTAAAAGGTAAAGTTAGCTGGGCGTAGTGGTGCATACCTGTAATCTCAGTACTTGGGAGGCTGAAACAGGAGGATCTCAGGTTTGGGGCCAGCCTCAGCAACTTAAGCCCTCAGCAATTGAGCGAGACCCTGTTTCAAAATAAAAATATAAGCCGGGCGTGGTGGCGCACGCTTGTAATCCCAGTACTTTGGGAGGTGGAGACCGGAGGATCCGGGTTCGCGGCCAGCCTCAGCGCGCATGCGCGTGCGATCAATCTCTCTCTCTCTCTCCTCTCTCCTCTCTCTCTCTCTCTCTCTCTCCCTAGCGAGGCCCTCCGCAACTTCGTGAGACCCGGTTTCAAAAATAAAG
>PVJS01059498.1:0-11501 GCA_004027185.1 Glis glis
TTTCTTTCTTTCTTTCTTTCTTTCTTTCTTTCTTTCTTTCTTCCTTCCTTCCTTCCTTCCTTCTCTCTCTCTCTCTCTCTCTCTCTCTCTCTCTTTCTCTTTTTCCTTCTTTCTTTTTTTCCTTCTTGAGATGGGATCTCACTGTGTTACCTGGGTTGGTCTCAAACTCCTGAACTCAAGGGATCCTCCCACCTCAGCCTCCCAAGGAGTTGGTGTGTACCACTGCACCCAGCATAAATTATGTTTTTTAAAATTAGAACCCTTAGCTGGGCGTGGTGGCGTACCCCTGTAATCCCAGTATTTGGGAGGGTGAGACAGGAGGATCGCAGGTTTAAGGCCAGTCTTAAGGCCAGTCTCAACAACTTAGTGGAGGCCCTCCCAACTTAGTGAGATCCTGTTTCAAAATAAAAAACAAAATAGGGCTGGGGGTGTGGCTCAGAGGTAGAACGCCCCTGGGTTCAATCCCCCAGTACCACACACACACACACACACACACACACACACACACACCATATATATATAGTTTTTGAAGCCACGAAACTGGTTCAGAGCTCCTAGGGGATGAGGGAAGATAGAGAAAAGGAGAACTGAGCCTCAGGGAACTCCAGCTTTGACATTTACTTGTCCAAGTAAGAGGAGGAGCCAACAAAGTAGGCTGTGAAAGAGTCAAAAAGATGGGGAGAAATCCAGGAAGGCGACTTCGTGGAAGTCAATGTAGAATATGTTCCAAGAAGATCGAGTGTGCTGAATACCACTAAGAGGTCAAGCATGGGGAAGACTGAGCCGGGAGTGGTGGCTCACGCCTATAATCCCAGTACTTAGGAGGCTAAGACAGAAGGATCACAGGTTCAAGGATAGCTTCAACAAGTTAGTGAGACTCTCAGCAACCGAGTGAGACCCTGTTTCAAAATAAAAATAAAATAGGGCTGGGAGTGTAGCTCAGAGGTAGAATGCCCCTGGGTTCACCCCAGTACCACAAAAAAAAAAAAAAGAAAAGAAAAGAAAAAGAAATGATGAAGACTGAGAAATGAACCCTGGAGAACTTGGGAAGCACAGCAGCAGTGCAAACCTGAGCGTGGAAAGCCTTACTGCCTTGGACTCCAGACAGAGCGCGAGAAGATGATGTGGGGACCACAAATACGGATCATCTTTGTGAATTTTTCCCTAAAGAGGAGTAAAGAAATGGGATGGTGGCTAAAGAGGGATGTGGGTTCAAGAAAGGGTTTCTTCTAAATAAGAGATATTAAATATATTTGTATATTTGTGTTAATGATCCTACAGAAAGAAAAAAAAATTGATACAAGAAAGAGATGGAGCCAGACATGGTGGCGCACACCCGTCATCCCAGTACGTGGGAGGCTGAGACAGGAGGATCACAGGTTCAAGGCCAGTCTCAGCAACTTAGCAAGGCCCTCCACAACTTAGTGAGACCCTGTTTCAAAATAAAAAAATAGAAGCTGGGCGTGGTGGCGCACGCTTGTAATCCCAGTACTTTGGGAGGCAGAGACCGGAGGATCCGGGTTCGCGGCCAGCCTCAGCTCTCTCTCTCTCTCTCTCTCTCTATCTCTCTTTCTCTCTCTCTCTGCCTGTCTCTCTCTCTCTCTTTCTCTCTCTCTCTCTCTCTACTTAGTGAGGCCCTCCGCAACTTCGTGAGACCCAGTTTCAAAATTAAGTATAAAAAATAGGTCCGGGGGTATAGCACAGAGGTAGAACACCCCTGGGTTCAATCCCTGGTACCACAAAAAAATAAAATAAATTAAAAAATTTAAAAAAATAAAAAATAGGGCTGCGGGTGTAGCACAGAGGCAGAGTGCCCCTGGGTTTAATCCCCAGAACCAAATAATAATAACAATAAGAAGAATAAATTTTAAAATAAAATACATTTGTTTTTACATATTTAGATTTTTTCTCTATATACATATATCGTTCTGGTGAAACTACTTTGTAGTTCTTTGAATTTTTACTGAAATGCATTTTGAACATTGCATAGCTCACATTTGTAAACTCTTTCAAGAGATGGTCTGTACCGGGAACATCATAGCTCACGCTCTCACACGCTTGCCCCTCCCTCCTTCGGTACTTGCTTGGCAAAACCCAGGGCCTGGTGACATACAACTCCCCCTACTCATTGTCTGTTCCTAACCAACTGGAGAAAAAACAGTTATCATGCCCATAGGACTCGACTTCAAATGATGATCTGGAGCCTCAAGTGGGTTTCCAGAGGGGCCGGCCGTTCTTCACACTTCCCCAGTCACCTGACTCTTCTACTCTCCTGGATAACGCTGCGCCCTCGCGCGCCCTCCTCCATCTCAGCCCATGACTTTTCCTTTTATTTCACTGAGAACAAAGCAGAGCGCTTTCTCAGATGCACCACCATGCCCGGCTTAAGCTGCATTTTAGATTAATAAAAGTTTTCATATAATATCTAGCAAAGTCAATAGAAATCTTGATGAGCTGAGTTTAAGGAACTGACACAGGTAAGTGAACACATTTCCCCCGAAGAAAGCGGGAAGCATATGGCCTGGCATCTGGTCTGGCAACGGGACACAATATCTGAAACGGGGACTCTCCAGAAAAAAATCGAGAGCATATGGTCACTGGAAGCCTAGGGTGCAGCTTGGGAGAAGGTGCTAAGGTGAGAGAGGACTGAGCCACGGGGAGGGTGACCCAGCCCACTGAGATGAAGTGAATGTCTAATGTCACCATTGATTGCAAAGAGCTAAAAATAGAGCGAAGATACGGCCACCAGCAACCCCTGAAGTTTCTCTCTTCTCTCTGGCGTGACTGATACTGGAGGCCTCCAGCAACGCCCAGGAAGAAGGCTGCAGAAGTGGGTGTTGATGGATTTTGAGAGAATGTGGAAGCCGGGCGTGGTGGCGCACGCTTGTAATCCCAGTACTTTGGGAGGCGGAGACCGGAGGATCAGGGTTCGCGGCCAGCCTCAGCTCTCTCGCTGTCTCTCTCTCTCTCTCTCTCTCTCCTTAGTGAGGCCCTCCGCAACTTCGTGAGACCCGGTTTCAAAATAAAGTATAAAAAATAGGGCCGGGGGCGTAGCGCGGAGGTAGAACACCCCTGCGTTCAATCCCCGGTACCGAAAAAAAAAAAAAAAAAAGAGAATGTGGGACGTAGAGGTCGGCAAAACCACAGCAGCTAGGAAAGAGGCAGCAAGCGCTGCCACAGAGATACGATGGCACTTCCTCCACACTCCTACTTGTGACGCACGCCAGCATCGTGACTGTTCTCATAGGTCCTATGTCCTATTAATAAAGGACAAAAGATGTCATTTTTACAGGGCGATTATATCTTTAACATAAAGAGAAAACTTATTAAATAATTGCACTTTGGTACTGCCTGCTTGATCCCTTCTTATACAAGGTATAAATTCCTGGGCATCTACATTTAAATTAAATAGTTCAGCTGGGGGTGGTGGCTCATGCCTGAAATCCTAGTTCTTGGGATGCTGAAACCGGAGGTGTGCAGGTTCAAGGCCAGCTTCAGCAACTCAGCAAGACCCTGTTTCAAAATAAAAACTAAAATAGCCGGTTGTGGTGGCGCACGCTTGTAATCCCAGGACTTGGGAGGCTGAGACGGGAAGATTCAGGTTGGAGGCCAGCCTCAGCTACTTCGTGAGGCCCTCTGCAACTTAGGGAGACCCTGTTTCAAAATAAAGAATAAAAAAAAATAAGGCTGGGGGTGTAGCTCAGAGGTAGAATGCCCCTGGGTTCAATCCCCAGTACTGCAATAAATAAATAAATAAATAAATAAATAAGTAAATAAATAGGGCTGGGGGTGTAGCTCAGGGGTAGAATGCCCCTGGGTTCACTCTCCAGTACCAAATAAATAAATAATAAAAATATAAATAAAATAAATAGTCCAACCTGGCATGGTGGTGCACACCTGTAATCCCAGTACTTGGGAGGCTGAGACAGGAGGATCAAGGTTTGAAGGGTAGTCTCAGCAATGTAGCGACTCTCAGTAACCTAACAAGACCCTGTTTTAAATTAAAAATTTTGAAAAAAGATCTGGGGCCAGGCGTGGTGGCGCACTCTTGTAATCCCAGTACTTTGGGAGGCGGAGACCGGAGGATCTGGGTTCGCGGCCAGCCTCAGCTCTCTTGTTCTCTCTCTCTCTCTCTCTTTCTCTCTCTCTCTCTCTCTCTCTCTCTCTCTACCTAGTGAGGCCCTCCGCAACTTTGTGAGACCCGGTTTCAAAATAAAACATAAAAAAATATAGGGCCGGGGGTGTAGCTCGGAGGTAGAATGCCCCTGGGTTCAGTCCCTAACACCACCAAAAACTAAAATAGGGCTGGGGGTATAGCTCAAAGGTAGAACATTCCTGGGTCCCATCCCCAGTACCAAAAATAAATAAATAAAAATTAAAATAAAATAAATAGCTCAAGCTGGGCGTGGTGGTGCACGCTTGTAATCCCAGTACTTGTGAGGCTGAGACCAGAGGATCTGGGTTCGCGGCCAGCCTCAGCTACCTAGTGAGGCCTCTGCAACTTAGTGAGACCCTGTTTCAAAATAAAGAATAAAAAATAGGGCTGGGGGTGTAGCTTGGAGGTAGAATGCCCCTGGTTTCAATACCTGGTACCGCAAAAAAAAAAAAGTTCAATCCAAGTATCATATTTCTTGGGATAAAAGAAAAAAATTGCAGATCCAAGGACTTCTTGAGAAGGGAATAAAAAAGGGAAAATCAACTTGAAAGCTATTTCAGAGAAAGAAAGAATTTGTAAAACCCAAACAGCTAGATGATGATGACAAACCAAATACTGGCAATTCTTGGAGGGGTTGATAATTACCTTTGGAATCTGAGTTTGCGTCTCTCCATTTCAACACAGAATTAAGTGTTAATGTCATATATCCACACTAAAGAAAAATGGCCACTTGATAGGAGCAGATAATTCACAAAAGAAGAAACATAAGGCCAAAGGATATATTAAAATGTCTAGCCTCACTAGTAGTCAATAAAACGAGATATCTCTACTGTTGATAAGATTAAAAGAATGAAGCCAGGCATGGTGGCGTGGTGGCGCACACCTATAATCCCAGTACTTAGGAGGCTGAGACAGGAGGGTCGCAGGTTTGAGGGTCTCAGCAACTTAGAGAGACCCTCAGTAACTTAGGGGAGACCCTCAGCAACTTAGTGAGACCCTGTACCAAAATTAAAAGAATAAATAAGGCTGGAGGTATAGCTCAGAGGTAGAATGCCCGTGGGTTCAATCCCCAGTCCCACAAAAAAAAAGAATGATACTACTCAGTGTTGTTGAGGGTAGAAGTAAACAGTCTTATAGGAGATTGGTAGAAACCTAAAAAGGCACAACTTTCCTGAAAGGCAAGTTGGCAAAATATAAGAAAAGGATCAAAATGAGCATAACTTCTGTGTAAAAATTCCTATTCTAGTCTTTATTTGGGGGGAAATAATTGGAAAAATGTTCAGTGATATACATAATTTTATCAGCATTATTAATAAAAACTACAAATGTTCAACAAATTTATTGCTGACATATTATGACACTTCTTTCTGTACATTGTAAAAGTGTACAATCATTTAAAATTATATCTATCTAGCCAGGCGTGGTGGCGCACACCTGCAGTCTCAGTACTTGGGAGGCTGAGACAGGATCAAAGGTTCAAGGCCAGCCTCAGCTACTTAGCGAGACCTGTTTTGAAATAAAAAATAAAAAAGGGCTGGGGTGTAGCTCGGAAGTAGAATGCCCTTGGGCTCAATCCCCAATGCCAATTAATTAATTAAAATTATATCTATCTAGAAAAAACTTCACAATATTACTAATAAAGCAGACTCTGAAATAGTGTTTGCTGTTAGACCCCAAGTATTGGTAAATTCCATAGCTACAGATAAGAATGTTTACAAAAAAGGAATACCAAATAGCTAACAGTGAAAGAATTACGGATGCTTGTTTTTATTTGTGCTCCTGCATTTTCTATTTTTCTTTAATAAAGATGCATTATTTACATAACAGCTTAACTCCCATTTTATGAGCAGGGATCTATATCTTCATTGAAGGTTTTCTCTCCAAAGTATGAAGTTATCATGAATGTAAAGCTGGAGGAGAGGTGCGTGTGTTTAGGAGGGTGGCTTAATTATCAAGAAAAACAAAGAACTTTCACATGTGCCCCAATAGTTGAGTGGCTTGCTCTTTCTTTTTCTTTTCCTTTTTTTTTTTTTTTTTTTTTTTTTGTGTGTGTGTGCCTGTGGTCCCAGGGATTGAACCCAGGGGCGTTCTACTTCCAAGCTACACCCCTGGCCCTATTTTATTTTTTTGTTTTAAAACAGGGTCTCACTATGTTGCTGACAGTTGCACTAAGTAACTGAGGTTGTCCTCAAATCTGCGATCTTCCTGTCTCAGTCTCCCAAGTACTGGGATTCCAGGCGTGCGCCACCACGCCTGGCTATGAGTGGGTCATTTTAGGTCACCATTTCCTTCTATTTCTTTGACTTTAACAATTCTTCATCTTGAGAAATAAGCATTTTTATGGGATGGGATGGGAAAAAGCAAAGATTTTCTGCCAGCAACTTGACTTTAAATGATTTTACATTCTGTCAATGTTTAGTTGATCCCCAAGAAAATAATAGTCTCAACCATCAGAAATATCTCAGGATATCAAAAACACAATAAGAACAATCATTATTCATGATTTTTTCAGAATCTTTCAAAATGCTGCAATGTTCAATACCATCAAAGAGTCTAATAACTGCACAAAATGAATTAATTGTGACTCTTGGGTGTTTGTGAAGCGCAGGATCCCAGCCTGCTTACACACTCAGGTATCTGTTTAATCAAGACTCTGGGTAGTAAAAACAGAGATCAACTCCCTGATTGAAGAGTACTAGTTGACGAAAAGGATATTTTCTTAGTCTGTTTTGGCTGCTATAACAAAATCCCATAGACAGGGTAGTCTACAAACAAATAACAGAATTTTTTCTCTTTTTTCTGTCGGTATTGGGGATTGAACACAGAGGCATTCTACCTCTGAGCTACACCCCCGTCCTTTTTATTTTTATTTTGGAAACAGGGTCTCTCAAGGTTGCTGAGAGCCTCACTAAGTTGCTGAGGCTGGCCGCGACCCTGCAATCCTCTTGTCTCAGCTTCCCAAGTACTGTGATTACAGGCGTGTGCCACCACCACCCGCTCTCAAACTTTTTAAAAAAGGGCTGGGGCCGGGCATGGTGGCGCACACTTGTACTCCCAGTACTTGGGAGGCTGAGACAGGAGGATCCGGGTTCACGGCCAGCCTCAGCTACTTAGTGAGGCCCTCTGCAACTTCGTGAGACCCTGTTTCAAAATAAAGAATAAAAAATAGGGCTGGGGATGTAGCTCAGAGGTAGAATGCCCCTGGGTTCTATCCCCAGTTCCACAAAAATAAATAAATAAATAAATAAATAATTAAAAAGGGCTGGGGATGTAGCTCAGTGGCAGAGAATCCCTAGGTTCAATCCCCAATACTCCAAAACAAAACAAAACACCAGAATTGGGGGTAGGAGGACACAAATATTCAAACCATTGCAGGTACTGAGTTGTACTTCCACAAATTTTTTTATTTTTTTAAATTTTTTAATTTTTTTATTCGTGTGTGTGTGTGTGTGTGTGTGTGTGTGTGTAATGAACACGGGGCATTCTACCTTTGAGCTATATCCCCAGCCCTATTTTTTTTATTTTTCTTTATTTTGAAACAGAGTCTTCCTAAGTTGCTGAGAGTCTCACTAAGTTGCTGAGGCTGGCCTTGAACCTGAGATCCTCCTGTTTCAACCTCCCAAGTGTGTGCCACCACACCATCTCTCTACAAAATTTTAAAAGGATATTAACTAGCTCACAGAATCGCTGAAGGGGCTGGAAAAAACAAAAACAAAAACCAGGCTTGAAGCTAAGCCACAGGAATCAACTACCCACAGAACTGATCTGATGAGGAAAGCTGGGTTATGCGACCAACTTGCCTGTCGTCCCTGGACTGAGCGGTTCCCAGGTGTTCTCAGCCTTCCAGGCTAAAACCCAGAAAGTGCTGGGCAAAAACTGACCGACAAAGAGGCCATCCTACAGCCGGCACCACAGGCATCATGTTAGAGACACACAGTTTGCCCTTTGGCCCCATCTACACTGGGAACTCAAGCTTGCAGTAACCTTTGCTGCCACCAGGGGGTAGGGGAGAGAGTTGCTCGCCAGTAGTTGTGAGTCAAAGCACCGGCTTAGAAGTTGGTTCAATGTCTTGGTCACGTGCCTGCACCCTTGCAGAGAGGGGAGGGAGAGAAAGTAACCATGTGACATCTTCCATTCTGAAGGACAATCTGCTTGCCACCAAGATCGACATGGTAAGGAATACTCTAAATATAGGGAAGTGGTTCAGGTGGCCCAAACAAGGAATGATCCATCTCCACTAGAGTAGCTGATTCTTAATTCTCTCATATTTATTGCAGAACCATCCATCTGGTATATAATGGTTTCTTTGATTTCAAATTAATTTTTAAAAGTCAGATAAAAGCCGAGTGTGGTGGTGCACACTTGTAATCCCAGTACTTGGGAGGCCGAGACCGAAGGATCCGGGTTCACAGCCAGCCTCAGCTACTTAGTGAGGCCCTCTGCAACTTAGTGAGACCCTGTTTCAAAATAAAAAGAATAAAAAATAGGGCTGGGGGGAGACCCGGAGGTAGAATGCCCCTAGGTTCAATCCCCGGTACCACCACCACCAAAAAAAAAGTCAGATAAAATGTTAACATATTATTACAATTATTTGGTCACCTAATAGCTTATACCCAACTGTAGAATGGAAATAATCCTATATGTACGTTGCAAAAAAATTTGGTCCTTCTGGCTTTGGTTCATCATAAGGCTTGCTCCATTTCTATTATTTACCCCCAACATTTTTTTCTCCTATTTGTTTTTAGTGCTTCTCCAGAAGAGAAATTATACAAAGGCAAGTGTTTGCCAAGAAGAAATGGATTTTGATGGAAACCTTTTATCTAGGACAACCCTTAAGACGAGCAGTAATGGACAATGTGTTCTGCACACCTCTTCGCCTTCACTCTCGCACAGTTACTGTGGTTGAGTAATTTGAGCAGAGGATTTCAAGTCAGGGTTGGTATGTAATTTTCTCAGCTGTTCATTTCTCTTACAGAGAGACCTTGAACAAACCCATTAAGATTCTTTTGTTTTTGTCTTCAGATACTGAACTATAAAATGGGAATGCCTATCACTAAACATATACTTTTTACTGATCGAAGGTAAACAACAAAGCACTGGAACAAGAATCCTGATTTTGCCTTTCATATGTAGTTTGAGGCCTTGGCCATGTCATTTATACATAGGAGGCTGAGACAGGAGGATGGCAGGTTCGAAACCAGCCTCAGCAACTTAGTGAGACCTTATTTCAAAATAAAAAAAGGCCAGGTGTGGTGGTGCATGCTTGTAATCCCAGTACTTGGGAGGCTGAGACAGGAGAATCGGGGTTCGCGGCCAGCCTCAGCTACTTAGTGAGGTCCTCTGCAACTTAATGAGACCCTGTTTCAAAATAAAAAAATAAAATAAAATAGGGTTGGGGGTGTCACTTGGAGGTAGAATATCCCTGGGGGTTCAATCCTCAGTACAGCAAATAAATAAATAAATAAATAAATAAAGGGTTGGGGGTGCAGCTCAGAGGTAGAATTCCTCTGAGTTCAATTCCCAGTACCAAAAAAAAAAAAAAATTCTCATGTCTCAGTTTCCACGATCTATAAATGAGAATAATACCTGCACTATCTATCTTAAAATATGCATGTGTCAGCATTTTAAATGCGAAGTGTTATTACTGACTTATGTCTTCCGGCATTTGAGGCTAAAAATATAGAATGCTTTTTTCTATTTTATCTAGAAAATAGGCCTCCAAAAATCAATTTAAGATTATACAAGCTAATACGTAAGTTCTTTAAGTTTGCGGTTATCTTCCGTACGGAAGGTTTTCAAATGGGAATTACTGATGCGGTTTGCTTACACTTACTGTTTCCAGGACTCTATCCTTTCAGAAGCTTTCTTAATTATATTTATGGTCCCTGGAGTCCTAGGGGTACTCTTCTGAGGCCTTTTTTTTAAAGATAAGATTCCATATAGGAGACAACCATTCGTACAGCAAATAAGAATAGTAGAACTGATCTACTTAAAATAATTGCCCCTTATGAGAAGCACAGAATGTAAACTCCATTTGTAATGAACAAATGGAGAGGAGGAGAACGTGTTGAAAGAGACTTGTGTAGCCAGGCGTGGTGGTGTATGCTAGTAATTCCAGTACTTGGGAGGCTGAGACAGGAGGATTGCAGGTTCAAGACCAGCTTCAGCAATTTAGCAAGGCCCTCCACAACTTAGTGAGACCCTGTTTCAAGATTAAAAAAAAATAATAAAATAAACAGGAGCTGGGCATGGTGATGCATACCTGTAATTGCAGTACTTGGGAAGCCGAGACAGGAGGATCGCAGGTTCGAGGACAGCCTCAGCAAGTAGTGAGACTCTCATCAACCTAGTAAGACCCTGTTTCAAAATAAAAATAAAAAATAGGGCTGGGGGTATAGCTCGGAAGTAGAATGTCCCTGGGTTCAATCCCCAGTGCCACACACACAAAATAATAATAATAAATTAATTAATTAAATAAAACAGGGCTGGGGTATAGCTCAGAGGTAGAACACCCCTGGGTTCAACCCCCAGTACCAGAAAAAAAAAAGAGACTTGCATGACACATATACCATATCTATTTTGTAAAATTATCAAGAGCCTAAGGACTAGAAAAGTACTCCACCACCCCTCTATGAAGTGGCTCCTTTGTTTTTTTTTAATCTCTCGCCCTTTATAAATAGTGTCTGGATAATCTCTATTAACTCTCAGGAGCTGTGACTTTATAGATTAAAAACTGCCAATTCAGGACAGCCATGTGATTAGCCAGGACACGAGGAAGACAAGCAGACAGGGGGCGCTTACTTTGGCAGTCTGGAATGCGTGCTCTTCAAACAAAATCACATCATTTGCAGGAAAATGGATGGAACTCGAGACTATTACGCCAGACAAGATTAGCCAGTCTCGAAACAAGAATAGTTGTGTGTTTTCTCTTATATGTGGAAGCAAGATAGAAATTTGGAAATTCGGGTAACATCAGGTAGAAGAGCAGAGACTGCAGTGGAGTGATGGAGGGGTTAGGGGAGGGAGGAGAGGGGACGGACACAGAGACGTAAAGAGTGCAACAGTTGAAATAATGACCTCAGCTACTTAGTGAGGCCCTCCGCAACTTAGTGAGACCCTGTTTAAAAATAAAAAGAGAAGCCGGGCGTGGTGGTGCATGCTTGTAATCCCAGTACTTGGGAGGCTGAGACCGGAGGATCCGGGTTCGCGGCCAGCCTCAGCTACTTAGTGAAGCCTCCGCAACCTCGTGAGACCTGGTTTCAAAATAAAGAATAAAAAAAAAAAAATAGGGCTGGGGGTGTAGCTTGGAGGTAGAACGCCCCTGGGTTCAATCCCCGGCACCACA
>PVJS01059499.1:0-11501 GCA_004027185.1 Glis glis
GCTATGCCCCCGGCCCTATTTTTTATACTTTATTTTGAAACCGGGTCTCACGAAGTTGCAGAGGGCCTCACTAAGTAGAGAGAGAGAGACAGGGAGAGAGAGAGATAGAGAGAGAGAGAGCGCTGAGGCTGGCCGCGAACCCGGATCCTCCGGTCTCTGCCTCCCAAAGTACTGGGATTACAAGTGTGTGCCACCACGCCCGGCTTGTTTTTGTTATTTTAGTCTCTGGTGTAAATTGTATGGAAATTGCAGCCAACCGTGGAAAAGCTTCTGTGTTATTCTCAACAGAACTGGACCAATGAAGATTCATTTGCTTTCCTTCCTTGCTTTTTAAAAATGCTGCTTTTTAGTGGATGTGGTGGCTCACGCCTATAATCCCAGTACTTAGGCGGCTGAGACAAGAGGATGCCAGGCTGCATATAATTTTTAAATCAGCATATAGACATATATTGTTGTGTACATGCTCGCATTTTCTTTCATTATAAGGAGATGTTTGGAGATGTTTAGTTTCAGCCTTTAACAGTGAAGCATGTTGCAATTAACACCTTGCTGATAATAGTGAAATACTGTACCAATTTGGGACTTTAAAAAAAGCAGAGCAGGGTTGGAGGTATAGCTCAGTGGTAAAGAATATGCTTAGCATGTACAAGATCCTGGGTTCTATCCACAGCACCAAACCAAACAACCAGAAAACCCCAGGATTATCTCTTTAGTAGAATTACTCTCATTTTTGACACAGGCGGTGGGCTTCCTGTGTATGTGTGTGGGGGTACTGGGGATTGAACTCAGGGGCATTCTACCTCCAAGCTACACTCCCAGCCCTAATTTTTAATTTTTATTTTGAAACAGGGTCTTGCTAGGTTGATGAAGCGTCTCACTAAGTAGCTGAGGCTGGCCACGAACCTGCGATCCTCCTGTCTCAGCCTCTCAAGTACAGGAATTACAAGCGTGCACCACCATGTCCAGCTCTTACTTACTTTCAAGTGAACAACTTGCATAGATTTATTGTAGAAATGAAAGAGAGACAAAATATGCATAAGTAGTTTATGAACATGAATGGTGCAATAAACATTTATATTAATAATGATAATAGATTGTTACCAAACTAATGTCATGAATGAAAATTTCATTAATGCTGTTTATATCACTGGTACTATTTTATTGTTTTGTTTTTTTTTTTTTGCAGTACCGGGGATTGAACCCAGGGGCATTCTACCTCTGGGCTACACCCTCAGTCCTATTTTTTATTCTTTATTTTGAAACACGGTCTCACTTAGTTGCAGAGGGCCTCACTAAGTAGCTGAGACTGGCTGCGAACCTGGATCCTCCTGTCTCAGCTTCCCAAGTACTGGGATTACAAGTGTGTGCCACCATGCCCAGCTCACTGGTACTATTTTAAAGATTCAACAGATAGCACATTAAAATAATAAATTTTATCTAAGCTTGTTCTTCAATCATAATGCCTCCTTGCCTTGATAATATACTTGTGGAGAAATGCGCTGAAAATCAAATTGTCTTGCTTTGTGTGTGTGTGTGTGTGTGTGTGTGTGTGTGGTACTGGGGATTGAACCCAGGGGCATTCAGCCTCTGAGCTACACCCCCAGCCCCTTTTTTTATTATTTTTTATTTTGAAACAGGATCTCACTAAGTTGTGGAGAGCCTCACTAAGTAGCTGAGGCTGGCTGCGAACCTGTGATCCTCCTGTCTCAGCCTCCCAAGTACTGGGATTACAAGTGTGCACCACCATGCCTGGCTAGTCTTGCTTTTTAAATAAAGTTTAAAAATTAGGCTATCCTTGTGTTTTTCCATGTTGTTATAATTTATGAAATTCTAAATGCCTGGCATCAGATGGATAAAATGATTTTATGAATACCAAATCTAGAAGAAAGATCTGTAGTACTGTTTTCATATTTCTATAAAAAATTTCTAGATTTTTTCAATATCTGGGTAGAATATGATAGAGTGGCATGCTTGTGAACATCACCCATCGTTTGTGTTACAGTAGGAAAAAGACAAGCACTTTGGACCCGTCTTCCAGTCCCCTCTGAAGAGGTCATTTCTCCACCAGTACCTCAGAGACCAGACTGCTACTCAATCTCCAGGTGTTTATGGGCTAGACTTTCAGAGGTACAGTTGGCGTCAGGACCTAGAGAGGCCATGATGCCTAGAGATGAGAAAGGGAGAGATGTGGGACAGTCCAGGGCCACAGATGGGTCTATGCGTTGACTTCATTCCAAAACTTCTTCATACAGGATTAGACTGGCCAGTTGTCAGGATAACATCCTATGTCAAGACTTCAGCTACTCCTGGCCTAATTTAGCTATGGGGGGGGGGTGTCACAAAACACAGTGTCAAAGTGAGAGGCCCTTTCATTCCCTTTAAATATCATAGTGGTTTTGTCACCCCCAGAAGATGGTGTGTCAGAAGGGCAAAAATCAAAAGCCAAAAGGAAAAAACCCAGACCCAACCAATCAACCAAATGAGAGATATTTAGTTTTTGTCCTAAAAATGGTGAACAGCTTATTCCTCCAATCCACTGAGAAATGGCCTTAAGTGGAAATAATTAGAATTTAGACAGATCACAAATTTAATACAGATGGGATATGGAGTCCAGGGGATTAAAAGTGAGTTGAAAATAGGAGCAGAGGTGATGGGTTGGAGAAAGCGGGTGAGGATATTTTCAGAGGAGAGTTAGTTAACATGGAGTAGGTTATGGATGGAGACCGTTCAAAGAATATGCACTCTTAGCAGGGACAGCATAAATCCATTCTCAGTAAAAATCCAAATATCTGGGGATAAAGCCTGGGCATTTGAGTTTTTTTATTTTCTGATGATTTTGAAGCACCATAAACTTGCAATCCGTTGCCTTAAACTATGAATCTTTTTTGATTGTGAGTTTGTTGGCAGAGATTAATAAAATTACTGACCCACATTATATTAGTGGTTAATTTTGATTGGTGACAAAAAGAAGAAAAAGATCTGGAACAATCATAACAATCATAGGATTCAGTTACAAACAGTCACAGAATTCAATTACATTGCAATGTGTTTTTTTAAAAAATTACTTTCCCCAGTGTTATTCAGTTAGCATGTTCTCACATTTTCTACATGACAGTATTACTTAAGATTTTTCAAATATGTAACATTACCCTTTATTATGACATCAATATAACAATCTATAATATCCTTTTTTAATTACTCCTGCTTCAAAGTTCATAGTGGTCTACCATAGAAACCCCTATCTCTGAGGATTTTCCCCTTAGGACCTAGGGGTGAAACACAGCCTTTAGGCGTTAGGTGGGACTAAGAGTGGGGCTAAGCATTCTTTAGGTGAGCAAGGGCCAAACTATTTCATTTATCCTATGTGAAGGCAGGAACCACAATGGACTGGGATTGGTGGTGCACGCCTATAAGCCCAGTACTTGGGAGGCTGAGACAGGAAGATCTAAGGTTTAAGGCCAGCCTCAACAATTTACAGAGGCCCTCAGCAACTTAGCAAGACCCTGTTTCAAAATAAAATAGGGATGGGGGTGTAGCTCAGAAGTTCAGTGCCCCTGGGTTCAATCCCCAGTAACATACACACACACACACACACACACACACACACACACACACAATGGCCTAATGGCTTTTAATTTTACATTAACATTTGTTTAATATTCCAACTTAATTTCCAAAAGGAAGTTGAAGCAATATATTTGATTGTTTGAATAAGAAAGTAGATTTAGGCCCAGAGGAGGCTGATAAGCAAAGTATTAGGTTGCCATGGTAGTTCCTTATGCAGAGAGGCATGATTCTAATAATCCTCCTAAGTTGGATCTTATGAATCATTTTGGAAAATGATTGTTTTTGACATGGCCTAATCCCATGACGAGAAGCAGCAGGGACAAAAATATGCAGAAGGTATAAACATAATTGCAAATTTCTTGCGCAGTCTACTAGGAAACACCTTGTTTCTGCTAGGATTCCAGAATCATATGCACATTTTTGTGGTTATTAGAGAGGTTTTGTACATTTAAGTGACAACCTTCTTATAATGTGTAAGTTTCTAAATAATGGCTTTCACATTTTTAATCTTCTGTTAATAAGCATAATGAATAAAATATGAGACACATTCCTGGAGTACAACAGAGCTACACAAAATAACTCCACCTGTAACTTTGCTGCTTTTTATTTCATATAAAAAAAATATCAGAAACCGGGCACACACCTGTAATCCCAGTACTTGGGAGGCTGAGACAGGAGGATCACAGGTTCACGGCCAGCCTCAGCAACTTAGTGAGGCCCTCCGCAACTTAGTGAGACCTTGTTTCCAAATAAAAAAATAAAATCGGTCTGGTGGTGTAGCTCGGAGGTAGAATACCCCTGGGTTCAATCCCCAGTACCACACACACACAAAAAGAAAACATAGCAGAATTGAAGTGAGTAAAAATAATGTTATTTAGTGCTTGAATCTAGGTGGTGAGCATAAGACTATTCATTATACTACTCTTTTCTAATATTTAATTATATTATACTAACTATATTAATATTTAATTTAGGGACAGGTTCAGTAGAAATGGAATCAATCTATTGAAGTCAGTTGAATATTGGGGTAATATTGAATCCGTTGTATTTAAAATGATCCTAATAATAACAACATCAATTTAAATAAGCTTTTTTTTACAAAGACTTCTATCCTAATCATGATGGAGTAGTTGGTACAGGACAATCTTCCATTATAAAGAACCACAATACCGTGCCAAAAAAAAAATATATATATATACATATATAAAATAGCTGTTTGTAGATACTGGACAGTCAGGGAGAACTGATTCCTAAAAGAAGGAAAATAAACAAGGTAAGGTACACATACACAAAATGACTTCACTGATTAATTATTTCAAGCATTTAAGGAAAAAAATAATACCAATCCTACAAGACTCTTTTTAGAAAAAGGAGGTGGGGAAATACTTAACAATTGATTTATGATGCCAAGATTACTCTGATACTGAAACCAGAAAAGAACATTACAAAAAGAAAACTACATAACAACATTGTCATGAACATAGATGCAAAAGTCCTTAAAATTTTAGCAAATTGAACTCAGCAACATAAAAAAGAAAGAACAATGCACTGTGATCAAATGGGGTTTATTCCAGGGATACAATGTTAGTTTAACATTTGAATATAAACTGATGCCACTTAACAGAATAAAGAAGAAAAATGCATGACCATCTCAAGAGCTGCAAGAAAAGCATTTGACAAAATTGACAGTATTTGTGAGAAAACCTCTCAACAAACACAGAGCAGAAGGAAACTTCTTCAACATCCTAACAGTCATCTACAATAAATCTATAGCAAACAACGCATCCGATGGTAAAAGGTTAAAACATTTCCTCTTAAGATTAAGATCAAGGCAAGTACATACACTCTCCCCACTTATATCAGAGGTCTCAGACACTCCTGCCAGAGCTCTTCAACAATGCAATAACACAACGAAAAGAAATAAAAGGCAGCACTGTGAACCACGGAGTGAAACTGTCTTTATTTGCCAACTCCTCAGGTACACAGAGAATCCTAAATAACTTCACAAAAGCTGCTAGTGAATTGAGGAAGGTTGCAGGATATAAGCTTAATATACAAAACTCAGCTGTGCCGGGAGTGGTGGTGCATGCCTGTAATCTCAGTACTTCAGAGGCTGAGACAAGAGGATCACAGGTTCAAAAACAGCCTCAGCAGCATAGCAAGAGCCTCAGCAACCTAGAGAGACCCTGTTTCCAAATAAAATATATAAAGGGCTGGGGGTGTAGCTCAGAGGTAGAATGCCCCTGGGTTCAATCCCTAGCATCACATCCCAAAACAAACAATTCAGTTGTATTTTCATATATTAGCAAACAAATATCTGAGAACTGAAACTTAATAACATTTAGAACAACATTTTAAAAAACCCAGCTGGGCACAGTGGTACATGCCTGTAATCTTAGTATTTGGGAGGCTGAGACAGGAGAATCACAGGTTGGAAGCCTGCCTATGGTAACTTACCGAGACACTGTCTCAAAAAAAAAAAAAATAGGGCTAGAATGAAGTTCAATGGTAGAATGCCCCTGGGTTCAATCCCTAATGCCCCCCCCCCCACACAAACACAAACAAAACAAAACAAAAATACTTAGGTGTGTACTTAGTAAAACATGTGTAAGACATTTACTCTGAAAATCACAAAATATTGCTAGGAATCAAAGAAAACAAATAAATGGGAAGAGATGGCATTTATTATTAAGGTGAAAATTCTCCCCAAATTGGTCTATAGATTCACCATGAATCCAATGAAAATCTCAGAAAGCTTTTAAAAATAGAAATTGACTATAAATTTTTCTAGAAATCTGAAGGACCTAAAACAGACAAAGCAATTCTGAAAACAAAAACAAAAAACAAAAGTTGTAAGATGTACACAGTCTAAGTTTAAAATTGCTATAATGCAGCTGGGTGTGGTGGTGCACGCTTGTAATCCCAGCACTTGGGAGGCTGAGACAGGAGGATCACAGGTTCATGGCCAGCCTTAGTAACTTAGTGAGACCCTCAGCAACTTAGTGAGACCCTGTTTCCAAATAAAAAATAAAATAGGCCTGGGGGTGTAGCTCAGAGGTAGAATGTTCCTGGGTTCAATCCCAGTAACACACACACACACACACACACACACACACACACACACACACACACACACACACACACACACACACCTACAATGCTATGCTAATCAAAACAGTATGACATTGACCTAAAGACAAACGGATCACTAGATTAGAATATAGTACAATACAAAAGTAGCCCAACACATATTTGCTTTTTGACCAAGATGCCAAAGAAACTCAAAGGGGAAGGAAATATTTCTATAAAATGCTATTTATGCAGAAAAAAGTCAATTGAAACCCATATTTCACACCAAATGCAGAAATTAATTTGAGATGGATCATAGCCCTAAACATGAAAGCTGGAGCCATAAATCTTCTAGAAAACAAAACAAAAACACAGATTTTTTTTCAACTTAGAAGTAAGCAAATATTTCTTTATTGGGACCCACAAAAGCACTAATCATAAAAGAAACAAATTGATAAAAATGGACTTTATCAAAATTTAAAACCTCTGTCCACTAAAAGACTGTTAAGAAATTGAACAAGCAAGCTACAGATTGGAGAAAATATTCCCAGCACATATACTTGACAAAGGATTTATGTTAAAAATATCAAGCTGTTATGATGTGCCGGGTGTGGTGGCGCATGCCTGTAATCCCACTGTTTGGGAGGCTGAGGCAGGAGATCGCAGGTTGGAGGCCAGTCTCAGCAATTTAGTGAGACCCTGTTTCAAAACAACAAATACAAAGGGCCAAGGGTGTAACTCAGAGGTAGAATGGACCCTGGGTACAATCACCAGTACCAAACAGAAACAAAAACAACAACAACAAAAACCAAACAACCCCCCGAAACAACAAATGAACTGCTATGATGCAATACTAAAAAAGACAATCCAATTTTTTAAAAATGGTCAAAAAACTTCTGCTTCCAGAAAATAGAGTAGACATACTTTTCCATTATTATTATTATTTTTTTTTGGTAGCCCAGATAAAACCCCTGGACATTCTATCTAAAGCACAGATTAGAAGATGGAAAGGTGGAGAGAAGGCGGACCAGCTATAGATGGCAGGAAGAGAGGACCAAGGGGTGTTCCCTGGGCTTTCTTTTTGCCTCATTTCTCCCAGACTAGGTGCTCGAGAAGCCAGCAACCTGGAAATGTCAACAAGCACAGGTGCACATACAAAATCCCCTAGAAAGGCCTGCTCACTCTCGCCAAACAACCGGACTGGACAGCCCAGGAAGACAGAAAACAGACAACTGTATCCCAGCAGAACACCATGGAATAACCTGTGACCCCACCCCCATCCCTGCCTGCAAAGACCTAGCAGGGAGCCCGGACTCGGCCCTACAGAGGTTATGAGCATGCTACTCGCCCCCCACCACCACACACCCCGGCATCGGAGACCAGAGACTTAGAGAAGTCCTGGCTTTACCGGAGCCTCTGATTCCAGCTGTTCAAGCTTTATATGCTATGAGTTGATGAATCGCCCTTTTAGTTTGAACTACTTTCATTAGGCTTAACCAAAAGTCCTAAATTCAACTGTTATGTACTCTCTATTTCCGCTTCCTGTCCTCGCAGACTTCTGACTGCTCCATTCTTGTCTTTTCTTTAATTGCATCAGTCCTGCTTGGCCCCATCTCTTCAGTGCCCAGCCTGTATCCTGCACTGCGTCTCCTTCATGAAACTTTTTGTTTAAATGAACGTTGTTGAGATACAATTTGCCTGTGATGTGCAGCCCTTTAAAACATACTTTTATCCAAATGCTTACCATAAAAAATATGACCCAGCTATACCACTCCTAGGTATCTACCCCAAAGAATTGAAACCAGACTACCATAGTAAGGCATGCGTATCTATGTTTATAGCTGTACAATTTATAATTGCCAAACTATGGAACCAGCCGAGATGTCCATCAACAGATGAATGGATTATAAAATTATGGGATATATACACAATGGAATTCTACTCAGCCATAAAGAAGAACAAAATTACATCATTTGCAGGGAAATGGATGGACCTGAAGAATATTATGCTAAGTGAGATTAGTCAGTCACAAAAAGGGAAAGGTCGGATGTTCTCCTTCATATGCGGAAGCTAGGGAGGAATTGGGACATGGGAGGGACTCCAGACAAAGGAGGAGAAACCTTAGTGGAGTGAAGGAGGGGACCTAACTGAGGGAGATGAGAGGGGAGGAAGACTTGAAGAGGGAAACACCTCAATGGATATGATGTATATACACAAACTTATCAAAGCCAATCAATGTGTTGGGAGTGGGGTGGGAACTGGGGGAGGCTCAACGAGTGCTGTGTGCATGTGTGCCTCTATCGCCCTGAACTGCATCACGATGTATGATTACAATGCACCCATAAAAATAAATAAATAAATAAAACATACTTTTGCCCAAATGCTCACCATAAAAAATACTAGGTGAGGAGACAGATAAGTTTATTATCTTGACCTAATAGTTCCATGTTGCATACATATATCAAAACATCATGTTATATCCCATAAACGTACCCAGTTAAGATTTGCCCATCAAAAATAATATTAAACTAGGCATGATGGCCTGTGCCTGTAGTCCCACTCAAGAGGCAGGAGGATCACTTGAGTTCAGGAGTTCCAGGCTAGCCTGGGCAACGTAGCAAGATCCCATCTCAAAAAAAGAAAAAATACTAAAATAATATTAATACACTTTAAAATAAAATAAAAAGAAAGATACAACAGCAGCAAAATGTCCAATCTGATGAGTTCTAACGCAAGCATAGAACAGTAAAACTGCAACTGTAATCAATATATAGAACATTTCCTCACCCTGAAAAGTTTCATCTTGCTTCTTGACAGTCTATCCCTCCCTTGACCCTCAGCCCCAGCACATTTTTGTAATTATATTTGCATTCTCACTGTAGTTATATTTATATTTTTGTGCCAGGCTTCTTTCATCAGAGCTTTGAGTGAGGTTTTTCATGTATGTTGCATTTATCAATAGTTTGTTTTTTTATTGCTGAGTAGTATTCCCTTCTGTAGATAGACACCATATTTTTAATTATTTTTATTTTCTTTTTTATTGGTGCATTATGATTATACATTATAGTGGGATTTGTTACATATTTGTACATGTACATACATATTTTGTCAATTTCACTCCCCAGTACCTTCTCTTTCTCTCCCCTCCTCCCTCTCCCTGATCCCCTTCCTTTACTTGTCTCCTTTATATTTTTATGAGATTCTCCCCCTCTTTCCTTTTTTCCTCTCTAGCTTCCACTTATAAGAGAAAACATATAACCCCTGACTTTCTAAGTATGGTTTATTTCACTTAGCATAATGCTGTCCAGCTCCACCCATTTTTTTTGCAAATGACATAATTTCATTCTTCTTTATGGTTGAGTAAAACTCCATTGTGTGTATATATACCACATTTTCTTTATCTATTTATCTTTTGATGGACACCTAGGCTGGTTCCATAGTCTGGCTATTGTGAATTGTGCTGCTATAAACATGGGTATGCACATATCACTATAGTATGTTGACTTTAACTCTCTTAGATAAATACTGAGGAGTGGTAGAGCTGAGTCATATGGTGGTTCCATTCCTAGACTTTTGAGGAACCTCCATACTGGTTTCCATAGTGGTTGTACTAATTTACAACCCCACCAATAGTGTCTAAGTGTTCCTTTTCCCCCACATCCTTACCAGTATTTATTATTCTTTATATTGATGATTGCCATTCTAATTGGAGATGAAGTCTCAGTGTAGTTTTGATTTGCGTTTCCCTGATTGCAAGATGTTGAACATTTTTCATATATGTGTTGGCCATTTGTATTTCTTCTTTTGAGAAATGTTGTTCATTTACCCATTTATTGATTGAGTTATTTTTGGTGGTAATTTTTTTCAGTTCTTTATATATTCTGGATATTAATCCTCTGTTGGAATAGTAGCTTCTTGTTTTGTAGGCTCTCTCTTCTTCTAACACTTGCAAAGTTTCTGGTCAAATTCCTAGGTCTTTGGTCCATTTCAAGTTGACTTTTGTGCAGGGTGAAAGATAGGGATCTAGTTTCATTCTTCTGCATGTGTTCATCATCTTGTTTATCCATTCACCAGATGAAAGGCATTGGAGTTGTTTAAAGTTTGGATTATCATGAATAAAGCTACAATGAACATTCCTGTTTAAAAAATAAAGATGACACATAGGAATATTTATTAATAGGAAAAGATGTCCATAACCAATTGCTAAATAAAAAATGTTACAAAATAGTTTATACAACATGAACCCATTTTTGTAAAAAAATGTATTTGTATAAATAAGTAAATACATTGAAAAAATCAAAAGTGTTAATGCATGTAATCTCTGGGTGTTGAGAGTATATGATTTTTTTTTTTTTTTTGCGGTACCAGGGATTGAACCCAGGGGCGTTCTACCTCCGCGCTACCCACCCGGCCCTATTTTTTTATGCTTTATTTTGAAACCAGGTCTCACAAAGTTGCGGAGGGCCTTACTAGGTAGAGAGAGAGAGAGACTGGGGGGGAGAAAGAGAGAGAGAGAGAGAGAGAGCGAGCTGAGGCTGGCTGCGAACCCAGATCCTCCGGTCTCTGCCTCCCAAAGTACTGGGATTACAAGCGTGTGCCACCACCCCCGGCATGATTTTTTTAAGTTAAAAAATAAAGTGCAGCCGGGCGTGGTGGCGCACTCTTGTAATCCCAGTACTTTGGGAGGCGGAGACTGTAGGATCCGGGTTCGCGGCCAGCCTCAGCTCTCTCTCTGTCTCTCCCTGTCTGTCTGTCTGTCTCTCTTTCTCTCTCTCTCTTTCTCTCTCTCTCTCTCTCTCTCTCTCTACTTAGTGAGGCTTCTGCAACTTCGTGAGACCCGGTTTCAAAATAAAGTATAAAAAAAT
>PVJS01059500.1:0-10000 GCA_004027185.1 Glis glis
TCAAAATAAAGTATAAAATAGGGCCGGGGGTGTAGCGCGGAGGTAGAACGCCCCTGGGTTCAATCCCCGGTGCCGCAAAAAAAAAAAATTATCGGCTTTCTAGTTTGATTACCTACATTGATAAACCTGTCACTTTTCCAGGCTAATTTTTTTTTTTTTTTTGCAGTACTGGGGATTGAACCCAGGGGTTTCTACCTTTGAGCTACACCCCCAGCCTTATTTTTTATTCTTTATTTTGAAACAGGGTCTCACTAAGTTGTGGAGGGCCTCACTAAGAAGCTGAGGCTGGCCACAAACCTGGATCCTCCGGTCTCAGCCTCCCAAGTACTGGGATTATAAGCGTGTGCCACCACGCCCAGCCCAGGCTAATTCTTCTGGTTTCCCAAAGCCCAGAAATTTTCAACAGCAATTTTGAAAGCATATGGATATGGTTTTCTCTTTTGGAAAAAGCATATTAGCACTTTCCATGGTCACCACAGGTGAACGGAGACCAGAAGAAGAGAGAGTGAAGAGAAGTTGGTTTTGCCTGCTTTTTTCTGAGAAAGCCTCGAGTCTTCCAGGAGTGACAGTCATCAGCCTCTGGGTCTATGACTCACCCAAGAGCCGCCCCCTGCAACTGCTCCAAGCCCCCGCCAGCAGGCAGGCAGGGAGTCAGGGCTGAGGCGGAGGGAAGAGTGGCACGGGCTGAGTCACTCGCACCATTTCTCAGAACAGGTGTTCTTTGGAGAGACTCCTGGGAGGGCGCCCACCCAACCTGCCTGTGCATGCAGGGGTGACTGCAGCTCGGTGATAGATGTGAGGTCCGTTCTTGTTCAGGGACGTGTGTGGTGCAGAGGTACCAGAGGAGTATGTGCAGAGACCCTGTGAGGAATTAAGCCCAGGGGTGGGTTTTGTGCTCCAGCAAATTCCCCTGGATGAGCCTCAGCATCAACTTTATTTTTTTTAATGTTTTTATTGGTGCATTGTAGTCTCACAAGCATCAACTTTAATATCAGACAGCGACCCTTTCTCCAGCAGGTGGACCATCTGGTTACACCCATCGTTACCCCAGGCGGAAAGCAGGGCACTTTCTCACGTAGGTTCCTGGGGCCCAATGGACACAGGTAAGAAGACAGCTGGAGAGCAGGCACCTGTGTGTGTCTACCTGCATGTGTGGGATACTCTAGGTGCAACCATCCTCTACCAGATGGCGCAGGATGGAATCTCCACACTTATAGTGAGCCGTGTTCGTGACTATCTGCTGAATAAAGGTCATTCCTTTGGCTTTCTGAGTTAGAAACTGTATACAGAGCAAGCTCCCATGATGCCTGTCATTTAGTCAGAGTGCCCAGGGATGCTCTTATCCCTCAGGGATGCAGGCAACAGGTATATCTGCCTCGTGTGCCCCAGTCCCATGCCACACTGTCCCCTCTGGAGTGGCCCAGCCTGCTTGCCACTTCTCATCTGGAAGACAGAAAGATCGTAGCTCTGGGTCCCTGACACAGCAGAACTTGTGAGGTGCCTGAGGCCCGGGCAGTGTCTGGGTGCAGTCTTTCTGTGGGTGATGAGCCAGCTCCTGGGGCCTAGAGCTGTTTCAACACATCCAACACACCCCACAGGCCCAGCAGGCAGGGCAGGCGAAGCCCGTACTATACATGATGCACGGGGAAGCTCCGATCACTAGTTGCACAAACAATGCCTCGTTCAGGGGCTCAGGGAAGTGCAGAGGTGGCTTGTCACTCCGCACTGATGCACCTCACCCTGCCCTCGCCCTGACTCTTCTTCCCACCACATCTTCCAAAGCTTTGGGGTGGAGGCAAGCCTTGGTTTGCAGAATAACTGATGTCCAGGTACTTGACTACTGTAAAAACAATGTACAGATGGCGTGGAAGCCTGGTGTCCTTTGTCATCCAGGCCTTTGCTTCTTGAAATTCCACCCAAAGATGTCTACAAGTCCCGTGATTTCCAATTCCCCACTTTTTCAGATCTATTAATTCCTGCACATGGTGGGACTATTCCTGTGTCAAGTGTGACTGCAAAGGTTAGTGCAAGCAGGTCACCTTGGCTGCCCGGAAGACTCCTTTAGGGTTTCCTGGAGAAGGGTCTGTCTCGGCCTACAGTGTGTGGCTCTGTGCATTTCTTGGGATGCTGAAGGTTAACACCTGTAGAACTCATCCCTGAGATACAGATCCCTTGTGTGAGGGCAAGGCCAGCTCTGTGCCGCACAGTCACAGAGGCTTACATTTTGATGGCTGCAAGAGTCTAAAAGTCATACCTTCATTTTGAATGTGAATAAAAGAATGGTAGAATACAATTTGGCCGAAGTCACTCAGCTTATAGGCAGAGCTACCAGATCCTTGAGAAGACAGGCGGCCAAGGTAGTACATGAGTCCATCAGTGAAGGCTGGTTTCCAGTGGAACCTTAACTTGCTCTGGATGTCTAACTTAGGAAAAGGGGATGGATTCAGAACTATTTTGGTTAATATTTCTTCCCCCTTTTACTCACCATCAGATACCCTAAACTTTATTCTCTATTAACCAAGGTGATAACCTATCCTGACTTTTATCATATAATTGTTTTGCTTTTTCTTTTTCCCTATGTCTGATCATAAGGAAGTGTCTACCAAGTGAAACTCTTGCTGCCCAAATAGGCAAGTCAAGGAAGAAGCCTCGATGCGACTTTACATCTCTGGGACTCTGGATGTGTCAAAAAGATGTGAGAAACCATGTGCCAAAAGATGTTGAGAAGCCGGGCACAGTAGTGCACACCCGAAATCCCAGTACTTGGGAGGCTGAGACAGGAGGATCGCAGGTTCGAGGCCAGCCTTGGCAACTTAGCAAGATCTTATTTCATATATAAAATAAAAAGGACTGGGGGTGTGGCTTGGAGGAAGAATGCCCCTGGGTTCATCCCCAGTACCAAAAAAAAAAAAATGTTGAGATGTCTTGGGAGGAGAACCTCCAATGTTAAACCAGGGACAATACTTATTCTTCCCTTTTCCCTGATGATGTGCCTGTTATTTACCAGGAGAGGTAGACTATGACGGTGTTGAGACAGGAATGGGAGGTCCACATCTTCCTGTGACTTATGTAGGTTTTGGTCAGATGAACTCCTTTCCCGTGAGAGAGGAGTCCAGAGCTTATTGCCATGGGATAGGATACACCGCAGGACGAGGAGCTGCTGTGTTTCCTGTGAGCTGATGAATCCCTTTTTTCCACCTTATTCTGGAAACACAGGGGCCAGCATAGGGCCTCTCAAAGTAAGGTCTGGTAAAAGGATCAGTTATGTTTTCCACAAGGTTCATCATAGAAGGTCTTTCAATTGCCCTGCTGGAGGTCATTCCAGTTCTGTTTATGAAATAGTTGCTAGTTTAGAATCTGGCTCTCTTCTCTCCTGAATGTCAGGCCAGTTCTGTGGCGGGAATCTGCTTGCCTGGAGATGTCAGGGGTATGAACTGGAACTTGTGCTGATGGTGTATGTATCCTGCTGATCTAACACTGTATTCACACTATTTGGTAAAATTCTCTCAAATAAGAGTTTATGTTCCTTAAGCCCAAATAACGCTGTTTATATTTTCTTTGATCTCCCTTTTAGTACATAGCCTGAACACACTGTAGACAGTAAATAACCTGACTTGAATTTTCAAAGGCTTAAATTAGACAGAAACATCCATTAACAGCAAAATACTTATGTATTGTATATATATTTATAGTAAAAATAACGTCCCTCAAAAAATGTGATAGCGGCCAGGCATGGTGGCACATGCCTGTACTTGGAAGACTGAGACAGGAGGATCACAGATTCAAGGCCAGCCTCAGCAACTTAACAAAGGTCCTTAGCAACTTAATGAGACCCTGTTTCAAAACAAAAACTAAAAAAAGGGGTTAGGGGTGTAGCTTGGAGGTAGAATGTCCCTGGGTTCAATCTCCAGTACACCCCCCAACACACACAAATATGATAGCGAACATTGCAGAAGGCAATAAATTCGTTTGGAAGGTGCAAAACCTTACCATCACATATGTGAGGAAGCTAGATAACACCTCCAAAAAATTAAAACATAAATGTTGAGAAATGCCGCAGATATTGAACACATCCCCGAGAGTAGATGCGCCCCAGCATGTATCGGGAGGATAAACTGAGCACCAATCTCAGGTGTATGGAAAGGGAAGGGGAAAGCCAGCCTTGAGGATGCCTTGCCTGAGTTGGACAGAGGTGGATGAGCTGTGACCAAGTGCCACCATGAGGCATCCTTTGAAAGGGCCTTCACAAGCCCCCAGGAGCATTGCGGCCTGAGCACATCTGGAAGTTGGAGACAGCACCTGGCTCCTGTTCTCCCAGCTGACTCAAAGGCAGAATGGGGGCTGACCATCTTATTTTAACTTTTTTTGTGTGTGTGGTACTGGGAATTGAACCCTGGAAACTATACTCCCAGTCCTTATATTTATTTTATATATATAAAAAATATATATATAATTTTAATATATATATTTATATTATTTTGAATATATATAATTTTATATATATATATAATTTCGAAACAGGGTCTTGCTAGGTTGATGAGAGTCTCACTACTTACTGAGGCTGTCCTCGAACCTGTGATCCTCCTACCTCATCCTCCCAAGTAGTGGTATTACAAGCATGCACCACTATGCCTGGCTTTATTTAACTTTTTACAACACAAAGGGCTTATTCAGTTGCTGTCATATTGAGGTGATTTCCAGCTGGGAGGGCAGAGGGCAGGAGGCAGGGCCTCTGGTTCCAGCAAGTAGCACTTTACTAGGAGACGATGAGCAAGAATAGCTATCATTTTTAAGTCCTCAGTGCTTGGATCTAGAAGGTTCTGTCAGGGGAGGAGGCTGAGGAAGGCTGAAAGGAGGAATTGTTTTGCTCTCTTGGGCCCTGAGAGCAGATTGAGTATCAACAATAACACATGCTCTTTCACCATTCCAATATTAGTACAAGATCACTTATTTGCAGTTTGAGGTAAAAGGATCTAAGTTGTTGCCTTAAATTTGCAGAGGCATTTTTGAATTGGGCTTTGGCTGTGTTGTCAGGCAGGCACTTGGGGAAACATTGTTAGTTTTGGAAACCGCACCTTCTGCAAGGCCCCTCACAATCGGGAGAGGTCAGTCCCTTTCTCAGGCTCCTGCCTGGGACTGGGGACCTCAGAGCCCCTCATCTGCTTGTCCTGCTTCCTAGCTGGAGCCTGCAGAAGTCTCCAGATTTACTTTTCTGAAAGACTCTCCCAATTCTGGAAAAAAACAACAAACAAAACCCAAGCATAAGCACACACGTGGGGTTAGAGTCCTGTGTTGGGAGGCTCCTTTGAGTACAGTAATGTCTGGTCCTTAAAAATGTGTCCCTGCACTGGGGACACAGCTCAGTGGTAGAATGCATGTGGCAGACCCTGGGTTCAATCCTCAGCACCACACACAAAAAAAGAAAAATAAGAGAAAGAAAGGAAAACTGTGCCCCTCCGTGACTTATCTCATCAGTGGTTGTGGCTGACTTTAACAGGAGAAGTTTTTGTTTTGTTTGGGTGCTGGGGATTGAACCCAGGGTCATTCTACCTCCAAGCTACACTCCTAGCCCTTTTAATTTTTATTTTGAAATGGGGTCTCTCACTAAGATGCTGAGAACCTGACTAAGTTGTTAAGTCACTGAGGCTGGCCTCAAACCTGTGATTCTCCTGTCTCAGCTGGGAG
This sequence comes from Glis glis, assembly GCA_004027185.1. Taxonomy (NCBI): domain Eukaryota; kingdom Metazoa; phylum Chordata; class Mammalia; order Rodentia; family Gliridae; genus Glis; species Glis glis. The sequence continues at coordinate 5,686 of PVJS01059500.1, forward strand.
GAGATTTGATGTTTGAAATACTGGATGTTTGCAGGTTGTGGCTGCCTCCACCCAAGATCGATAGGGACAGGTCCAGAGGAAGGGGTACTCATGGACAAGACCCTCTGTTTCTTTACTCATCCCACAGGAATAGACCCCCATTCTCCTTCCTCTGTGGGAGACTCCTCAAGCAAAGGAAGAGTAATGGAGCCTGAGCTCCCCTGAAACCCTTCTTTCCTGTCCCGGGTGAACCATTCCTGGCTGGAGGAATGGCTTTATGTTGGAGTCAGGTGGCACATACTTGCTGTGTATCTTGAGCCCAGCTGACCTCAATAAATCAAAAACAGAGTGGACTTGGTTCTTTCCATAGGTAGGCTCAGAGGCCCCTGGTGCAGGGTCAGAGGGTTCAGCGAAGGCCGGCGACTTTCTGGGGGCCTCTTTTGCCAGGCTCAAACACCTGGTAGGCACTGGACACCCTGAACCATACTGAGAATGTCCCCTATGGGCCCAATGGTAACTTTGAACTTTGAAACAAACCTCCAAAATGTGTATGTTCGATGTTTAACAACTGGCTCTCTGAGTGGAGAGAAGCTCTAATGTATCATTTACCAATTTCTGTGGTGTAAATACTCCCAACATGGCTGATTTAAAGCTAGCAACATCATGTCAATTATCTTGCACAATTTCTGAAAATTAACAATGGGAGCTGGCAAGTAAATTTCAGCTCCAGCTCCCTACTGGCTCTAGCCCAGCCTGGTGTTACTAAAATGACCCCGAGACACAGAGCACTGGCTTTGGAGCCAGACAGGCCTGGCGAGGACTCCTGCTGCACTCTAATCCTCCTCTCTGTGTCTCCCCAGACTCAAGCAAGCCCTGCCTGCTCGTGGGAGCCACTCCAGTGGATGGGCAGGCTCCCCCGCTGAGAATAAATGCCACTTCTTGGTTCACAGAAGGAAAAAGAAGGTGGAAATTCCATTGCACATACCTTTATTAAGCATTCCCTGTGTATCGGAATCCATCCTAGGAGCTGGGAGGGTCTCAGGAGGACTATGACCTGCTCCCCGCCTAAGTGGAAGGACACCTGGGTCCTCCACTAACTGCAGAACAGAACAATGTGGAAAACACCTCAGAGTATTTGATCCAACAAAGTGCCAAGGGAAGAGGGCAGGAGAGAAACAATGGATCCAGACCAAGGGAACTGGGAAAGGCATCGTGTACTTGAGGAACGGATGTAAATCTTCTAGCAGAAGGTCGGACACATAGTAGGATTGTCATCAACTCTGATTCACGTTCAGGGTCCTTTCCACTCTGAGGATTCTGTATGCTGAGGTACAGAGACAATCTAGTAGAGGCTTGATAAGCTATAGTTATAATCATCTGCAAATGGAAGGCAAAAATCCAAGGGCCCATTTGTAGTTGAATTATAGATGCTGAGAGGATCTGTCCAGCAGGACCTGGTCAGCTGTCCCTGCTGCCTGAAAGCGGGGTACAACTTTGTACTGTCCATCTCACTTGAGCTGGTGGCCATGGCATCCCAATGCCAGATATGGTGGGAGGAGATGGAGATGGAAGCCCAGCAGGGCAGGTTAGCAATCGAGGAAGGATGCAGAACCGCCAGCATTGTCAGCAGCAGCCTGTGGGCCTTCCCTGGTGCATTTGCTGCATGCCAGTGCCCTCCAGCAGGGCAGGGGAGCCCGACACCCAGACAAATTGGCAAGGCCCTCTCTCCTGCGCTGGGGGGAGTGAGTGCTGTGGTGCCGAGGGTGGGAACTGTTCCTAGACTATGCGATGGGGTGGGGAGGACAGAGGACAGGCAAATGCCTGATGACTGGAGCCCAAATCCAGGACCACCAAGTGAAGTCATCCTTGTTGTCATCCTGAGATTCAGGGGAGCGCTTGAAGTTTGTACCCTGGGAATTCTCCCCAACCCTCCCACACAGCAAGAAAGGATGCTCAGCAATGCAGGTCTGCCTGCCTGTCTGCTGCCCGGGAGGAGGCGCCTGCTCTCGCCAAGCAGCCCTGCCAAAGTGTGGAGGAAGAAGAGTGTGTGGGAGGGGCAGCGAGGGCTGCCAGGGAGGGCCTTTTGGGTTCTCTGTTCTGGGAAGAGAGGTAGAGCAAGAGGTTGCTCGAGTGAGACAAGGGTAGTTGTTGGCTGGTGCATGTAGCTCAATTATTCGTAAGCTCTGGTGTCTGTGTGTGTGTGTGTGTGTGTGTGTGTGTGTGTGTGTGTGTGTGTGAGAGAGAGAGAGAGAGAGAGAGTCATAAGAAAGCAACTTGAGAAAATAGGCAATATTTATCTTCAGCAGTCTTTATACTAATCAAAAGTAATTTAATTCATTTTATAAATGTATTTAATCTTCCAAACCGATTTATTTATAAATTCGATTACTGAGATATTAAGGAATGAAGACATCTGCTAGAACAATCAGGCCCTCCCCCCTCTGCCCACTGCCAAAAGAAAAACATCTTCAAGAAAACTGGTCTATTTCCCCCTTCCTTCCCACTGTCCCACACCTCTCATCATTGCAATCATGGTCTCTCTTCCCCTTTTTCCTCTTGCCAATTTACTCTGCTTAATCATTCATTCATTCATTCATTCATTTGACCAGTCAGTCAGTTGCTTAGTTAACATAGATATTATAGACACATACCTGGGATTAGTATGTATGGGTGGGAGCTCTTAAATAAGCAGATTTTAATTTTCATTTAGTAACAGTTAATTTCGCTGACAAAGGAAGCATGTTCTTCTGTCAGGGAAAGTGACTACTGGAGCCAGTGGAACCAGAGCTGGGCTGGGACCAGCTGGGCTGCTCCTGAGGATTCTTGCATCATGCTGGGCTTGGCCTAGGTGACACCTAATACTGATTCCACGATTTGTTGTTATTTTTTTTGTTTTGTTTTTTCTTTTTTTTGGTACTGGGGATTGAACCCAGAGGCATTCTACCTCCAAGCTACACCCCCAGCTGGTTTTATTTCTTATTGGGAAACAGGGTCTCACTAAGTTGCTGAGAGCCTCGCTAAGTTGCCGAGGCTGGCTTTGAACCTGTAATCCTCCTGTCTCAGCCTCCCAAGTACTGGGATTACAAGCGTGCACCACCATGCCTGGCTGTTATGTTGTTTTAATGTAGTTGAATAGACATCGAGGAAGGGCCGAGGTCCCTAAATTAGATTTTATCTCCTCAACCCCTAGGTGACCAGTCCTAAGAAAGTAAATGGGGGATAGGCTCCCTGATTCACCCTGAGTTCCGGCCTTCTCTCCAGCACTTGATGACTGGAAACCTGGCTACACTGCATGAAAGAATTAAGAGAAGGGCGGTCTGAAGTCTCCAGTGTGGAGACAGATTATGCTGCTGCCTGTCTATTTTTCAGGACTTGGCATGATTCATTTCCAATAGGGGTTCGTGTTCTCACTCAGAACTGAAGGTGATGATTAGAAATGAGGGTCAGGATAAGAAAGCAGAAAACCGAATGCAAGACAATGCTGTAATTGGAGCTCTGTGGCCTCTCCAAATCACACCCGCAGAGTGAAGAGGAGGTTTCACCTGGGGTCCACTCGATTCACTCCAATGAGCACACCTGTGCATTACGTGCCCCTCTGCACTCTGGGGCCTGGGAGCGAGCTCCACGCTGCCTAACCTGATGACAGGACCCCTCTGCTGGCGCTGACCCCACAGGCTGCTGGGGAACAGCCTGCATTTTCGGGTGTGTGAAGGGTGTGCTGAGAGGGCTCTCTCTCTCTTTGGTATTGGGTATTGAACCCAGGTGCTTTCTATCTCTGAACTACATCCCCAGCCCTTCTTATTTTTATTTTGAAACAAGTCTTGCTAAGTTGCCGAGGACCACGCTAAGTTGCTGAGGCTGGTCTTGAACCTGAGCCTCCTGTCTCAGCCTCTCAAGTACTGGGATTACAGGCATGTGTGCAAAAGGCTATCTTGCTGCAGCCTGATGAGCCTTCCCTTTTTCTGGTCACCATTCTCATAAAAAAAAAAGCCAGATTCTTGTCTCAAGTCCCCATGATGAACATAGAGAATAATAAGTTCTGACTGCAATAATCCTTCGGAAGGTAAAGAAATTCTCTGCGGAGCCCTCCCCCCTTGACTTCTGTCCACGAACTGAGTATAAATGGAAATGTCTTCCTTTCCCTTCCTGGTCTCAGGCTCTTCTGCACAGCTGCGTGAATCAGGGGAACTAGGTGATGAAGTGTCTGTCAACAGGCCTGTTTTTACAGTTGGAACCTGCCTGTTGTGGGCGATGAGGTAATTTCTTCTTAAGCTTCTGGTATCCAAGGAGAAAAAGGAAGAGCAAAACAAGGTGTGCTAATAAAGGTGTGAGAGTC
>PVJS01059501.1:0-11501 GCA_004027185.1 Glis glis
GATACACACACACACACACACATACACACACACACACACACACACACACACACACACACACACACACTTAGACATCACCTGTCTTTAGTAAGGCAAGTTTCATATGCTAACAATAAACAAACATTGTGACAGTAAACTGCCTCCTCTTCTCCTAGAGGTAGGAAAGATGAAATTTCTTTGGAAGGAACAGTAAAAAGTAAAGACCTGGATTCCCAAATCTGAAGGTACTCTGCAAATGATAAAGTGATGTTCACAACCAGCTATTTCACTGTATTAATTGTGCCTCGGGAAGTTCTGAGCATGATGTTTAGCCTACCTCTGCAAGGAGGTATGCTAGTACCTTAAAATCACCCCCTCTTGGTTATATTTTTCTCTCATATGCAGAAGCTAGGGAGGAATTGGGGCACCAGAGGGACTTCAGATAATGAAGGAGAAACTCCAATGGAGCCAGGGAGGTGGTCTAGGGGAAGGCTGGGGACGGGGAGGATCAATGAAGGAATCACTTCCATTGACATTATGTACAAATGTGAGAATACCAATGCCAATCTCAATATCCTGTATGGGGAAGGGGGAGTGGTGAGGGAGCCGGGGGGAAGCTTATCTAGTGCTGTGTGCATTCATGTCATTATCACTATGAACTACATTATGATGTGAAACTATAATGCACCAATAAAAGTATTTAAAAAATCATCCCCTCTCCATCTCATCTCCACACACCCCTACCTCCATTCCCCCAGCATCAGTAGTTCTGGGTCACCTCCCACAACTCTAGGTCAGTCACCTGTGGCTTCATCATATAGCTGGTTCCCTATCCAGCAGTGCTCTCCCCCAGATGTCCTTATGGGTGGATCTTTCCTGTCGTCCATGGGGTGTAAAATGTCACCTAGACATAGAGACCCTTCCTGGCCACACTGTTGAAAGTATTGACTGCCTCTCTTTTTTATTCTGTAAGTATCTGATTTCCCTCACTGCCCTTTTTCTAATCTGTAATTCGTTTTTTATTGTCTAATGTCTCTCTCCCCCATTTGAACATATGCTTTTTTAGATTAGGTACCATATCTTTTTATCACCATCTTTTACTTGGCTCCATAACTGATATACGTATAGGAGGTATGCGATAAATATTTTTCAATGAATGAAAAGGCTTACTTGAAGTCCCACCTTCTCCATTTCAGTCCACCATGATCATTACCTTTTCTTTTTCTTTTTTCTTTTCTTTTTCTTGTGGTACTGGGGATTGAACCCAGGGGCATTCTGCCTCTGAGCTACACCCCCAGCCTTTTTATTTTTTACCTGGAAACAGGATCTCGCTAAGTTGCAGAGGGCCTCGCTAAGTTACTGAAGCTGGCCTTGAACCTGTGATCCTTCTGTCTCAGCCTCCCAAGTACTAGGATGATAGACATGCGCCTGGCCAATTGTTGCCTTTTCTGGCTTGATAAAGCACTTAGAGTAAGTTCTACATTCATATTGTGCAGTACTTCATTGTAAGACTTTCATGCTTGGTTGGATCGTGCCATCTTCCCTCATTTATATGCTACTGAGATTAGGGATCAGAATTTCTGCTCATCATTTTCCCCAAATTCCCAGCATAGGTGTGGATTTACCTATCTTAAAGCTAATACAACAGAAATGTTAGCTTTGGGAAGAGTAGAGCAGTCCTTTCCCAATATGCCCTCCATAAAACTGTGGACCTACTAACCAGATGCTGCACTTCAAACATGACACAAAACTCCAGGCCTTACTTTCTGAATGCCAGGAGCAAGCTGTCACCTTCAAGAGAACAGATTTGCTGGTAGAAGTCTTGAACTCCATATGAACATGACTCATTTCAGGCATATTGTGAAAAAATCCAACTCTTAAATTGAGAGCTGATTGCAAGTTATTGCAGATTTCCTCCTGTTGCTTCCAGATTATTTGTTTAAAAGGACCTGGTAAATACACGATCTTTATTATGATGACTAATGTCCTGCCCCACCCCCCAAAAGGAGAAAAAAAACTTACAAATTATTTTACAGGGAAATGCAGGTGGCTCTGTCCAGCAGTACAGATCCCTCCCCAGCCCAGCCCCCAAGCAGCCTGTCATTACTAAGCCTTGGAAAGAGCTCTTTTAAGGTTGAAACTTACTTTAAAAATTGCTTCGACTAAGAAGCCAAAGCCTCTCATCTTGCTAACATTTGCTCTATGTTGTCAATCTTTGGTGGTCAGCAAAATGACCCCCAAATGCCAGAATCAAATGAATAATTCAGGCATTGAACTTTAGAATAGATGCTGATCCTTCGAGATGGAGACTGCTACCACCTGTCAGATGGTTGGAATGGGACGAGGCAGAAAGTAGATGGCAGTGTACAAAATGAAAAAAAAAAATCATTTAGCTGAGCACTGACTCCAGATTTCTAATTCAGCCAAAATGGGCACTCACAGTCCTGGATCAGTTTTAATTAGAGGGAAAATGGTGAAAGGAAAAGAAAGAGGCATCCGTTTTTCATAAAAGCCTTAATCATGCAAGATGTCTTAAAATTCCCATTCGAGCAAGCCAATGTTTTCAAGACTTACCCCACATCTATCTGTAGGGTGCCCTCTGGATAGCATTCCCTTGCCCCCCAAACATGTACCACCAACACCCCCATATGTCTCCAGAGATCAAATTAACACCTCACTCTACCAGTAACTCCATTTGATACCTAAGCTACTTTTGTTCTGAAGAATCCTTCAAGGAATTTAAGTTGAGCTTAACTTTGAAAGTATTTGCAAGGGTTCATATCCCCCTAAGATAAAGCTGTGTACTGATTGGGTGAGTATTTAATAAAAATACAATAATGAAAAACCTGTGCTATTTTTTATTTTTGCGGTACCAGGGATTGAACCCAGGTGCATTTTACCTCCGAGCTACACCCCCGGCCCTATTTTTTATCCTTTATTTTGAAACCTGGTCTCACGAAGTTGCGGAGGGCCTCACTAAGTAGCTGAGGCTGGCCGGGAACCTGGATCCTCCGGTCTCCACTTCCCAAGTACTGGGATTACAAGTGTGTGCCACCACATCCAGCTAAACTTACTGTGCTATTTTTAGCACTATTATTAACTGAAATGTGTCCCCACAACATTCATATGTTAAACCCCTAAACCCCAATGTAACTATATTTGGAGAAAGAACCCATGAGGGGGTAATAAAAATTAAGTGAGATCATAAGGGTAATCTAATAGGAATGGTGTCCTTAAAAGCAAAAGAAGAGGCACTAGAAAACCCAACACATGTGCATAAACACACACACACACACACACACACACACACACACACACGCCCCAGAGGAATAGCCATGCAAGAACACAGCATAAGGCAGTCACCTACAAGCCAGGAAGAGAGGACTCACTAGAAACTGACCCTACTGCCGCCCTGATGGTAGACGTCTAGTCCCCAGAACTATGAGAAAATCAACTTCTGTTGTTGAAGCCACTCGGTATGTGTACTCTGTATGGCAGCCCAGTAGACTAATACAAGCACTTACCATTGCCTAGTGATCACTAAGTGCTTCATGTACATGATCTCATTTAATCTTCACCATAACCTTGTGGGGGTAGGCACTATGATTATCCCAATTTTAAGTATGAGTAAGTTGAGGCTTAGAAAATATATGCAACTTGCCCGAAGTTATGAACAGTGTCTGATCCCTCTGAATCCAGGAAGATATTAGAATAAGCCAACGAAAATAAGCTTAAAATATCTTTATGATATGTAGTTTAACATTTTATTATGGCTAGTTTGTGTCACTTATCCTTCCCATTCAGATTCCCGACTTTTTGTCAGCAGTATCAAATTAAACTTGAGTTAAATATCCCAATCAAAATTAACCAATGTAATGAGATCAAAATGCTCACATTTAATCAATACACACCAGGGAACAGTTACATTACCATTTTTCTCATACTGTTTTGCCTTTAAAGGATGGTGTAATCTGTTCTTGAGTATAAAGTTGTAGGTGGATTTAAATCTTTTTATTAAGCAATGCTGTCAAGTACTGCAGTTAAAGCTGCAAATCGTGGCTCATCTGGTGGGAAATGTGCTCTGGATTCTAAGAAGCCTGTTCCTTCCCCAGTGCATATAATTTAATGGGAGGAACAAAGCGAGCAAGAAAAAATATCTTGAAATGTCTATTTTTATTTAGTGTACCATTTATTTCCCAAGAGTACTGATGGGATAGGTAGCTTTCATATATGGAGGACCCATGGAAAATAGGAACTTTGAGAACATAATCCATGGGCAAGACACCTAAATGGTGGCAAGCACAGACGTGGAGTCACACAAATGTAGTCGCCATTCATAGCACTACCACTTATTACTGATGCAGCCTACGCACGTTACTTACCCCTCTTTCTCAGTTTTATCATGTATAAAATGGGAATAATATGTCAATCTCCAAAATTTATTATGGGAAATAAATGAAATGATGTCTATAGAAAGTTCAGCATTTTATCTGGTGCATTAGTTAACTCTAGAGAAACAGAACCAATAAGATACACACACGTGCATGTGTATACACACACACACACACACACACACACACACACACACAAAGAGAAGAGGAAAAGGAAATATTTATTATGAGGAAATGGCTCATGTGATTATGGAGGTTGAGAAGTCCCATGATCTGCCATCTGCCAGCTGGAGACCCAGGGAAGCAGGTGGTAGTGGTATAATTCAGTCAGGTCTGAAGGCCTGAAAAGCAAAGGTGTCAATGGCATAAGTCCCAGTGCATGAGGTGTCCCAGCTCAAGCAGTGAAGCAGAAATAAAGGGAGTAAATTCTTCTTTCCTCCACCATTTGTCCCATTCAGGCCCTCAATACACTGGGTGGTATCCACCTACACTGAGAAGGTCAATCTACTTTACCAGGTCCACAGATTCAAATGCTAATCTCATCCAGAAACACCCGCACAGACACTCCCTGAAATAATGTTTAATCTGAGCACCTCAGGGCCCAGTCAAATGGATACCTAAAATCAACCATCACAGCTGCCAAGCACTAGGTGTCCAGGATATGTCAACCATTGTTATTGACAACTGAAACAGAACCTTGTCTTCCATAATCTGTTCATCTAGCCACTCTGTTTCCTAGAAAAACTCTTCTTTGGGGCTTATGGTTATACTCAAAACAGACCCTATTTGGGCACATTCAAGATACCATCAAGCCCTCAGAAAATGTAGTAGAAGAGGAGTAAAATAGAAATAGGGGGAAAATCATTTTTCAAATTGAAGAACTGTTATTTTCCTGCTCCCAAAAGACTTCTTTGAAAAAGTAGATGATTATAATTTACATAAGAGACAGCTGTTTATAAAAGTTTAAATGATGTACAATAAACACCATTGGGCTCAACAGCACAGTGTAGGCAGGAATGAAAGCCAGTCTGGAGTTGATGGTGATGGCTCAGGAAGACCAGAGTCACTAGCATGAGCTTGAATCCCAGTGGCATAGACCCAGCCACCAAAATGGCATGGGCTTAAACTGAGAAAACTTGGACTTCAATAACTGAATGTGGTCCAGTAGCACACACACACAACCATGACACTCAGTGTGCTGCTGTTGTTCATCAGAGCCCAGGTTGCTCTGACATCAAATTATCACCATGGTGGGCCCCGTGAGAGAGGACAGGCAGGACTCATGAAAGCCTGTAAAGGACATCAGACAAGCTTACCTAGGTTATATGGCAGTGACAATTGTCTGTTCCCAAAGATGTGCTTTCCATGGTACAGACTTGTGGCAAAAGAGGCTATTCCAACTGGAATATAATTGCTAAGCCCCCCCTGCATCTTGGCAGTGCCATATGCCTGGGGTCTAGCCAATGGGACAGGAGTAGAAGTGATGGGTACCACTTCCAAGGCCCAGCTTGTACAACCTCCCAAACCTTCTTCACTACACTATCCCCTCCAGCCACAAGATAGAGACAATTGCAGTGACTCTGGAAGCTAAGTAGGGCAGATTGATGAACCTCCATCAGCCTGTATCCCTGAATGACTGGTACAAGTTATAAATATATGGTACATGAATATTGCTAAAGAGAAAGAGCACAGGAACTTTAAATACTTTTTCCATCCTGTTTTCTTTTTCTACTCCTTTCTGGTTTTTTCTTTCTTTTGCGGTACTGGGGATTGAACCCAGGGGCATTCTACCTCTGAGCTACACCCCCAGTCCTAGTTTTTGTTCTTTATTTTGAAACAGGGTCTCACTAAGTTGCGGAGGCCTCACTAAGTAGCTGAGGCTAGCTGCGAACCCAGATCCTCTGGTCTCAGCCTCCCAAGTACTGGGATTAGAAGAGTGTGCCACCACGCCCAGCTTACTCCTTTCTGTTTTGATATGGACTGAGCACATCAGGAGTAGTTATTAAATATTGAATGAACAAATACCTGACCCAACTGACCTATGACAAACAACCTAGCTTATCTTCACCTTCAATTCCTAAAAATTCATAATATCACTTTATTGAAATGTAATGAGGATTACTAAAATGCTATCTGACATGCATGCCACTCTGAGCTTCTTGGGGTAAAAAGTATGGTAAATTAAGTAAAGAATAAGTACAATCAGGTTTTTAATGTACCCATTAAACACAAATCCAGTAAAGGTGTCAGGTTATATAAATCTTGAAAGTATCTAGAACCCAAGAATCCCAAGTCACTACAACAATGTATACAAATGAGAGTAGCATTATCTAGCATACTAAACAGATAAAAACTAGTGTCCTTCCTTAAGAGATGTCTTAATAACTAAGAATAGTCAATAACTAACTATTCATTACTAATCTCTTTCATAGAAATGTGAACCTCTGGGTTTCATGTTAGTTGGACATGTGTACATTTGTGTGATCTTCCTGTCAAGGGTGGTAGCACCTAACAGTGCCTTTATGGGTATTGATCTGAGATGGACCCAAAATTAAATCCGTTGAAATATTTGAAAGACTCACCTAAAAGAAGTTACCACTGATGGGGTTGCTAGCTCTCCATATTGATTTTGAAAACCAGAAGTATACTTTTTAACATGCTTTTAACTAATTTGATTTTACATTAATATCTGTTAAGGGAGACTTTACATCATATTTCATCCAAGTTCCATAAAAGAAGACAAATATATGACAGTTATCTGTCTGAAAGCTTAAGTTGGCCAAAATTGGAAGATGAATTATTTTTCACCTAATGATCTGTACTTAAGGAAATCCCCACCTTAGAATCTTGGTTAAATTTAGCCAAGACACATCCCTTCATTTTATTTTATTTATTCATTTTATTTTATTTATTTATTTTGCAGTACCGGGGATTGAACCCAGGGGCATTCTACCTCCAAGCTACACCCCCAGCCCTATTTTTTATTCTTTATTTTGAAACAGGATCTCACTAAGTTGCGGAGGGCCTCACTAAGTAGCTGAGACTGGCCGCGAACCCGGATCCTCCTGTCTCAGCCTCCCAAGTACTGGGATTACAAGCGTGTGCTACCACACCTGGCTACATCCCTTCATTTCTGTAGTCTCTTCATGCCACTATGATGCATTCATTCACAAAATACTATGAAACACCTGGGCTAGAAGCTAAAAATTTAAAAATGCCAAAGATACAGTCCTTGTTCTCACAGAGACACAGCCTAATAAAGAACACAGCCACAGAGACATGTGACCATAACACACAAAAAGATATAGAGAACACAGCCATGTCCAACCCCCAAGTTCAATCACTGTGTCATAGAATAATATGAGATAGGAATTAAAGGGAAATATTCTGTTTCATCATAAATACTGAAAATATAATATAGGCCTCTAAGGTTTATCAGTTCACCTTAACTGTTCCTTGTTCTATTTCAATCAGACCGCCATCATAACACTATCAGCTTTTCTTATGATTTAGGATTTTAGATGCTCAAGTTAATAGACTGCCATCTTGGGTCTGAGGCTATAGCTCAATGGTACAGCGTATGCTTAGTATGCATAAGGCCCTGGGTTTAATCCCCAGCACCAAAACCAAAATACAAACCCCCACCCCAAACAACAACAAACAAACAAAAACCAATAGGCTGCCATCTTGAATCAGCCCAAACTCATGTCATTCTCATAAATAAAAAGCCTTGTTTATATGGCTTCAGCCTTTGCTCTGACCACCCTAACACAGTGTTAAAAGCCCAATGTCCCTTCTGTTTTCTTTTACGTATTCCTTCTTGGATCAGAAAATGTTAGTAGGGAAATTAAGGCAATGAAATAAGTGGTAGCCATTTCGCCAAATGAACTTCTAGGGGGGGAAAATCATGTAGAAGATAGGGCCTTCTTTGAATGACACCTGTACCCAGAGAAATTGTCATACTATTATGAGCAGGAAAAGAATGTCATCCTACCACATGGGAGTAATTGTTAGCAGGCAAGTGATCATGTACTACACAGCAATTGTGGATTTTAAGGGAAAGATTCCAGACCATGATATAAGCCCAGTTGTCTGCCCAAGGTTAATGGGGTAATATCCTTGCTTACTCCAGCTCAGAGTTAAATTAACTTCACAAACTCTGAGCTTAGGTTCTGTCTTTTGTCGGTAGGTGTCAAGATTTAATGTTCTGAAGGAGACCAGAAGATTTAATGTTTCATGATGTGTAAGTCCCTTGTTTCACCAGACTGAAAACACATCCTTTTTTTTTCCAAGACACGCCTCTGAAAAAAGACCCACAGATACAAGATTTTTTGCTGGGAGCCTTTTTAACCTTATTTAGAGAAGTTTGTGTTAGGAGGTGATCTGGCCTAGCTGCAGACCTGCCTCCCCCAGGACCATTGCAGTATGAGGAGGTTTAAATCATCAGACTCCAGGAGGCCAGGAAGTACTCCACAGTACTTTACTGAGGCTCTCTTGACAAACTGCCCAAATGGCTGCCGATTCTGTGGGGAAGGCCATTCAAATGAGTTTGGTCCTGTGGGGTGGGGATGAGGGGGAATCCATTAAGCTTTCCAGCAATTGTCTTGGCAGCCTGAAGGAGAGGATCAGACGGTCAGTCCCTAGTTGGATGCTACTGTCATCAGAGCGAAGCATGCCAGTTTCAGGGACTGCAGTGCCATATTCTACATCTGGATGCTTGGAAGCACAAAGATTATTGTCTGGGAGTAGCAAGTTTCAGCTACCACTTTGGTAAGGTATTTACATAACATTCCTTGCTCTGCGAAGATACTGACTGAGACAGCAGTGGAGCTCCAGGGTAAGTCCTTGGACAGAAGCAGTTCCAGAGAAGCAGGTTCACTGACAGACTGCCACTGTCCTGGGGTTCAGAAATGTCCCATGCCTGTCTTCTCAGATCACTGCCTTCTTGTTTATTGGTCAAAGCACCTGCTATTGAAAAATGCAAAGTCAGCAGCCCAGGTCACAGAAAGTCTTTACTTATTTTACACTTAACAAAAAGACTTCTAGTATGGGATATGCTAGCACTGAAGAAATGTAAATAAAAAGTTAGAAAGCCTGAAGAAGCAAACATCAAGACTGGTACTGGTACCAGGTCCACCATCCATGGAGAAGACATTCCCAGGTTTTGATACTGTAAGGAAATGTGTTTAAGCATTTACTTCTGCCATTTACCCTGCCTAGAGAGCTCAGGGGCTGGTCAGGGAGACAGCCATATAGAAAAATTATTTCATCACTGTATGATAAGTTAGTAATGCAACCTGAGAATAGTGACCTTGTTTGAAAATCCTTCCATTTTGGCTACACATCCTTGAGGCTTTTTCCAAAACTCAGGATGAATAATTGTTGATTCTATCATAAAACTGGATCATGGTGATGAGTATACAACTCTATAGATTTACCTTTGAAATAGTGAAATGTAAATTTATACTGAGAAATTTTATGATATATAAAATATTTTGCCAGCTACTCCTCAGATAAAGGACTCATATCTAGAATATACAGAGAACTTTAAAAAATCACGACTAAAAAACCAAATAATCCAATCAAAAAATGGGCAAGTGAACTGAATAGACACTTCACAGAAGAAGAAATACAAATGGCCCATAAATGTATGAAAAAATGTTCAACTTCATTAGCAGTCAGAGAGATGCAAATCAAAACTACCCTGAGATTTCACCTAATGCCAATTAGAATGGCGAGCACTAAAAACACAAACAACAACAAATGCTGGCGAGGATGTGGAGAAGTAGGAACTCTAATACACTGTTGGTTGGATTGCAAATTAGTGCAACCACTTTGGAAAACAGTGTGGAGGATCCTCAGAAGACTGGGAATGAACCTACCGTATGACCCAGCAATACCACTTCTAGGCATCTACCCAAAAGATCTGAAACCAAACTACCAGACTAATGCATGTGTATCTATGTTTATAGCTGCACAATTCACAATTGCCAAACTTTGGAACCAGCCAAAGTGTCCATCAACAGATGAATGGATAACAAAACTATGGGATATGTACACAATGGAATTTTACTTGGCCACAAAGAAGAGCAAAATCACACCATTTGCAGGGAAATGGAGAGAACTGGAGAACATTATGCTAAGTGAAATTAGTAAGTCACTAAGGGTGAAAAGTCGGATGTCCCCCCTAATATGTAGAAGCTAGGGAGAATGGGACTTAGAAGGGACTCCCAACAAAGAAGAAGAAAACTTTAGATGAACAAAGAAGGTGACCTAACTGAGGGAGTCGGGAGGGGAGTGGAGGGAAACACACTATAGCACATGATATATATACACAAACTTATAAGACTCAATCACTATGCGGAGCACGAAAGGGAGGGAAGGGGGAGGGAATAGGGTAGGATTTGAGGGAGGGCTAAATGAGCAATGTGTGCATGTATGATGCTGCTACCCTGATGTATATCAAAATGTATAATTACAATACACCAATAAATGAATATAAAAATAAAATATGTCCCAATAAATGTTAATAATAATATTCATAATAAATAATTGTTATTATTAAATAAGCAAAATATAAATAAATAGACAATGTGATTTTTTAGATATTTTGAAAATTCATTTGAATTAACTTCATGCCCAGCCCAATCTGTCATGAAGAAATATGCCATTAATGGGGCTTCTAAATGCCTCAATTTTTTTATAAGCAATGATTTGTCAAAATCTAATTTGTTTTATGTACAATTAACAATTTTAAGTCAAGATAGATATTTGTTAGCTCACATCTCCAATTACACACAAAATACAATTAAAAATATGTTTGAGAGCCAGGCGTGGTGGCGCACGCTTGTAATCCCAGTACTTTGGGAGGCGGAGACCGGAAGATCCGGGTTCGCGGCCAGCCTCAGCTCTCTCTCTCTCTCTCTCTGTCTCTCTCTCTCTCCCTGTCTCTCTCTCTCTCTACTTAGTGAGGCCCTCCGCAACTTTGTGAGACCTGGTTTCAAAATAAAGTATAAAAAAATAGGGCCGGGGGTGTAGCGCAGAGGTAGAATGCCCCTGGGTTCAATCCCCAGTACCGCAAAAAAAAAAAAAAAAAAAAAAAAAAAAAAAAAAAAAAAAAAAAAAAAAAAA
>PVJS01059502.1:0-11500 GCA_004027185.1 Glis glis
ACAAGTATTGACAACTTTGGCAAGACTCGTGCTTCAATAGTCTCATCTAAAAAAATGTAGGCGATGCAATAGTGTCTACCTCATGAGGCTGTTCTGAAGCTTAATACTGTGCTATAAACCAGTGCTTACCATATATATCATTTTATATATTTATTTAATATATTAATTAATAAAATTTAATATATATTATAATATATAACAATATATAATTATAATATATAAATTTAATGTATATTTATTTAATATATTATATATGTAAATGTGTATATATATATATATGTATGTATATATATATATATATTTCCCAGGTCTGAGTTTTAGGGCAAGACTGACTTTGCCAAATTGTGCTCATAGAACAAATGAACATCCGGTCACCCCTCTTTAGTTCTCCAAATGGGTATATTCCTTCTTTGTCTCTCTTCTTTTTGCAGCCTATAGTGCACATTATTCTAGAAAATGCCTTTGTTCTTTTCTTTCCTGCTTGATTAAATTTACCCAAAATTGAGATTCTTTCTGTTTTCTTTTTTTAAATGGTACTGGGATTGAACTCAGGGCATTCTACCTCTGAACTACACCCCCAGCCCCATTTTTTGTTTTGTTTTGTTTTATATTTTGAAACAGGGTTTCATTAAGTTGCTGAGAGTCTCACTAAGTTGCTGAGGCTGGCCACGAACCTGCGATGCTCCTGTCTCAGTCTCCCAAGTACTGGGATTACAGGTGTGCACCACCACAATCAGCTGAGATTATTTCTTAATATTATCTTTTCACTGTTAAAAATGTCCATGGTATCTCTCTTTATCTGGGACTATGGAAACTCCGTTCTTCAGTCTCCACCACAGCTGCCCATCACCCTCTGCTTTAGTTCTTTTTTCATTGGTTTTATTCTGTTACAACATGCCTGTAACTTCCCCAGTGACAGGTTTTCAAGTCTACCACAGCCAGAAAATTATTATTTCTCCTTATATTATGTTACTCATGCTTCTGAAATATAGAACTAACTTTCTAAAAACCACCATTATATTCTACCTATAAAATTCTTGGTATTATACATTGATATTTCAACAGAGATGGACTCCAGGTAGTTCTCACACTTAAAATCATCTTTAAGGGCATGAGATATTTTTCCAAACCAAAAATAAAAAGATAAAGCTCAGATCATTCAAATACTGCAGTGAACTGAACAGGGTACTATAAGATAAGGAGAGGAAGGGAAAGTGTGTATTTTCAATTGCCTCTAAGATTAACAGAAAATTGACATGGACTACAATAAGTTAACATGTCAATAAACATTCCCTCTGAGGACTACTGTGACTCAGAATCTATGTTTCTCCCGCCAGAACATTCTTGGAATGTTGCTGCTTAGTTGTAACCCGAAGTAACAAGGTCCTTTGGGTGGAGAATTATGGAGAAAATGTAGTTTGGGGACAGCACATGATTGCTAAGAGCTTTGCGGAGCGGTGACCTACTTTGGTTCATCCCAAAATGACTCATCGATGAACCTCTTTGAATCTTGGAATGGCCAAGTCTGTAGTCTGAAAATGCCCCAAATAACTGTTGTCTCCTTCAGCTTCCTGTCATTTGAACTTTAACTTGGTCTCTATAACTGTTCTATAAGAGCTCTCCATTTCCTGATGGGCACAACCCCAGCACTGAGTTTTGGTATACCACATGAGAGATGGGCAGGTTTTGGGGAATGTTGAGAACTACCTGGGAGATCAGTAACTTGGATCTGTACACCAAAACAGAATGTCTCGTTAGTCAGTTTAGAAGTGTGTTTATGCAGGGTGTGGTGGCACGTTCCTGTAATACCAATACTGGGAGGTCGAGATAGGAGGATTGCAGATTTGAGGACAGTCTCAGCAATGTAGCGAGACTCTCAGCAATTTACTGAATCCCTGCCTCAAAATAAAAATAAAAAGGGCTAGGGGTGTAGCTCAGAGGTAGAATGCCCGTGGGTTCAATCCCCAGTACCCCCCCAAACACACAAAGTGTGTTTACACATGACCAATATACCCCTCCCAACTTCAACCACTACTTTACAAGGAACTTTTTCATTTTACAATAGACTAGCAGCAAATTTGGACCCTGGGTTAGCCACCCAGTTCCACCAACAAATGCTTCCAATGCACCCCTTTGTCTTTCAATTAATAGAATCTTTTTTAAGAAAAATGAGATTGGATGGGTAGTAGGAGAAGCTCGTGTATTGAGGGGAGAGAGAGATTGGCAAGAACCAAGGTACGCAATAATTGGAAATTTAGCGCTGATGTCAAGCTGAGAAAGAAATATGAAAAATGAATACATGGAAACGTGGAATGTTGGATATTGTTTTGTGTTGAAATAGCACTAAGTGGAAATTAAGCAAAGATGCCTTAATTAACAAAGGACTGTGGATGACTGGACTAACGGTGGGAGGCCCTCATGGATGGTCGGAGCTGTGGGGAGGCAGGGGAGCTCTGTGAAGTCACAGGATGGGATGGAGTGTGAACACCGTGTGAGATGAGGGCTCGTGATTGAGGACAGACTCTTAACAGTCGCACTTCTCTCCTATGGCTGCTGTAACAAATGGCTGAGAACAACGCACAGGCATGGTCTTGCATTCTTGAATGTCAAACTCATAGTGTTGGCAGGACTGTGTTCTTTCTGGAGGCCCTTGGTAGAACCCATTTCCTTGCCTATTTCAATTTCTAGAAGTCACTGGAATCTTCAACTTCTGGCTCCATCCTTTAAGGCCAGCAATAGCTGGTTGAGTGACTCTCCCATCGTGTCATTTTGACACACCTACCTCCCTCCCCTGCACTTAAGAACCCTTTTGATCACACTGGGTCTACCTATATAATCCAAGATAATTTACCATAGGGCCAGATAATTAGCAGTAATTCATTCCATCTGCTACTTTAATTCCCATTTTCCATTGAAAGTGACATAACATATTTACCATGTGTGGGGATTTGGATGTGGACATCTAGGAGAGGGAGTCATTATCCTGCCACACACACACACACACACACACACACACACACACACATTAAAAAAGCACTAAGGGAATGATGGTTGAGTGAGAGAACAAAACCCATGTGTGGAGAGTGGGAAATGGAACCCCAAGGTGTAGGTCTGGAGTCATCGTAAATTAGGAATTACAAATTAACATGACTTTAAGGATTAGCCCCACAGAGATGCTGCATCAGAACATACATTACAGTCTAACTCAAGGTCACCTAGAGTGTCTCCTATTGAAGGAAAGGGGGTGGAGAAAGACCTATTACTCCTTCCATATCTGCAATTAATTGGGGAAAAAAACAGAAGCAGAGGTTGCCAAATTCAAGGAATAATTCAAGCACTGCTTCCCTTAAGGAAGAGGCTTCTCTGCTCCTGAGACTGAATTAATTTCTCTTCCTTGGAGCTCTGTCCCTTGTTCTTCTCTTCTCCACAGTACTTATCATTCTGTAATGCAATTTCCTGTCTTTGCACCTGTCTCCCCTGCTGGATGACGAGGTCCTTTTGAGGACGGGGACCGTGACTTATACATCTTTGTATGCTAAGCACCTATCATAGTGGCTAACATAAGGAAGATTCAACATGTGCGTTGAATGAAAACCCGTGGGGTGAATGGAGAGGATTCTGAGCTCCGCTCTTCAGGAAAGGTGAGAAGGTGGTGTTTGTGAATGCAGCTAAATGACAGCAGCTTTCAAATTAGAATAATGCACAATAAATCTTGAAGTCCTGAGGGTGTGTTTGAGAGAAGGTAAGAGGAAACTTATAGGAGTGAATACAAGTTTTTCTCTGATTGGCTGCAGATTAAAAAAGCAAGGTCAAAATGTAGACAAATAAGTTTATCTGCTCTGCCTTTGTATATCCTCAGCCACACTTGACATTCAAATGAATGTTGGGTGGGGAAACCTATAGCTTCAGGAAGAGGACTAGGATATTATATAATTTTTAGGCAGATATAACTTCCAGTCAGTTGATGATATATGTTAGAAAACTGTTCCCAGACATAATTTTTCTGCAGTGCTTTATGAAAAATTTTAACACTAGCTGAGTAGGAAGAAGAGGAAATTTCTGAACTGCTTTCATCCTCCCTGGAAACAAAAAAATAGATCATTTCATGAATTTTAAGTTGAACTGGGGAGAAAAGGGAAACTAAAACTCTAACCTGGCTATCTGCAAGAAGACATGGAAAAGAGATGTCAAGGAAGGAAAAGAAGATGACACAGAATAGGTTTTCAAATTTACTTTCCCTCACACAAGATCTCTTCACTAAAATCCTTCTTCCTCCATACCTGTCAAGTACACAGTTATCTTATTCTATGCAGACTAGTCATTAAGCAGAGAAAATAAAGTTAGTAAGATATAATCCTAAAGATCAATCCTGAGACTGGTACAATATTTAGCAATACCAGTTTTTCTCAGTAAAGTGTTTTTTCATTTTTATTACAGGTAACTTTATTTATGGTTTCCAATTTATGGACCAACAAAGCTCCAATAGAGAGCTTTTATCTTTCCCAACCTATCATTCCATATCATGAGCAACATCCAGTTAGGAAGGGTATGTGAACCAGGGAACCAGGAAAGTACAGAGAGAGCAGGCTGGAGTTCCAAGAGCAGAGAGGTGGTAAAACTATGTGTGGTTGAAGAAGTTGTGTGAAATAAGGAGCAAATCGCTGGTTAGGTATGGCATCCAGGAAATCCCAATATTTTAAAGGTCAAGCAAAGAAAGAGGAATCCAGTAAAATAATTGATAAGGAAAACTGAAGGGGTAGGAGAAGAATTATGAGGCCAGCATCAAGCAAACCATAGTGAAGAGTATTTCAAGAAGCCAGTCAACAATACTACCAAAGACTGTGAAGAAAAAAACATAAGGTAGCCAGGCGTGATAGCACACGCTTGTAATCCCAGCACTTTGGGAGGCGGAGACCGGAGGATCCGGGTTCGTGGCCAGCCTCAGCTTCCTCTCTCTCTCTCTCTCTCTCTCTCTCTCTCTCTCTACTTAGTGAGGCCCTCTGCAACTTCATGAGACCCGGTTTCAAAATAAAGTATAAAAAATAGGGCCGGGGGTGTAGCGCAGAGGTAGAACGCCCCTGCGTTCAATCCCCAGTACCGAAAAAAAAAAAAAAACATAAGGTAAGCAAGACAAGTGAGATTGGCCTATTTCCACCATCCATTGTACAAAAGTAAGACTTAGCTTCTAAAAATGTTAGAATCTTTCTCCACAGGTTTACTTTTTTAGCACAGTCTCCTCTTAGAATCCATCCTTACCCCAAACATGTGAATTCAAACATACACAAACCTACTAATGCCTCACTAAAAATTACCTTGGGTTGATCTGGGCATGGTGGCACATGCCTGTAATCCCATTACTTGGGAGGCTGAGACAGTAGGAGCACAAGTTTGAGGCCAGTCTCAGCAACTTGGTGAGACCCTCAGCAACTTAGTGAGATCCTGTTTCAAAATTTAAAAAAATAAAAAGGGGAGCTGGGGTGTAGCTGGGGAGAGAGAATGCCTCTGAGTTCAATCCCCAGTACCACAAAAAAAAAGCAAGAAAATGACCTGGGGTCAACTTTGATAAATGTTCAAATAAATAAGAAGAAAGACAACAAATTCAACTTCTTTGTTGTTTTCATTTTCTTTTTCATTTTTTTTCGGGGGGGCGGGTGTTGTTTTCATTTTCTTAAAGGTCGGTGGACCAACTGACTCCACTGATTTGGAAAGAAAAGCAACTAAAGCATTCAACCACAAAAGGTTAGGGCATAGTTAATTGACAGCAACGTTGCCACTTTTAGAGCCAGACAAAAGGTTTTAGCAGCAACCCAAAGGTGAGTTGTCTTCATTAGGTAAATCTCATGAAACTCCTATTTCTCAGAATATGACTTTTCACTGAGTTCGAAGATCTAAGGCTATAGATTAGAAGTATTGTGCCGAAGGAAAAAAAAAAGAGAATAATGAGAAAAGGAAAATTAATCCTCCTTTGCAAAGCACTTGATATTCAATAGATCATGAGGTAGAAAAGGTAGAATATATAGGTATTAAGAATATTCCAGTTTCCATCTAGGGAAGTTGTGACGGGGGTTCTATTATCAGGAGCACATCATGCTGTCTTGTAAGGAGAGGGACAGAGCCGAGGCATCGTGATGGCGAAAGCAACACAAGAAGAATCTTGGAGGGAAAGCTCTAAACTGGCCAGGGTTTCCCATGCATATAAACGAACTCGAGTTGAGGAAAACGTATAGATAGGAGATGACATGCATTTGCAAATTAAAGGAAAGCTGAATCTTCAAGAAGAGTCCCAGTTGGCTAACTGAATATAAATTCAGAAGGAAGCCTAGTAGCCATTTGCTGATTGTGGGAGAGGGTGAGGGCCACACATATACTCTGTGTTCCTGCAAGAACCTCAAACTAAACTTTGGCCCTTGAGGGGCACAATCCCTGTCCCAACTGCAAAGATAAATAGCCCCTGGAAAGTGTTATTTTCCTACCCAGACCCGACCAATGAGCTATGATCTGCAATCAACCAATCAGGACTGAGCACTTCCATCCCTCATTTACATAGGACCAGAGTGGGAACCTGAGTGGGAACTTTCTCTGTCTATATAAGCTAGCCTCTCCCTTTGTTCCTTGGGGTGAACTTTCTCTTTATACCAAGGCTATCTCTCCCTTGTTTGCTAACTGTTTTGCTTTAAATAAGGCCTCCCCCTTCTTTTCTTGAATTCTTTCTGTGTGCAAGTATGTCTCTGTCACTCTGAACTTCATTATAATGTATGATCGCAATGCACCAATAAAAGTATATTTTTTAAAAATGGGGGCTGGGCATATCGCTCAGTAGCAGAGCACTTGCCTAGCATGCCTGAGGCCCAAGGTTCAATCCCTAGTACTACAAAAATAATAATAATAATAATAATAATAATAATAAATTTTAAAAAATTAAAAAAAAAGAAATGAATCACACAGGAAAATGATGGCATGGTATGCTGAAGTTTGCATTGGACCACTAGGTCCCACTGTGTGCATTTCTCCCCAACTCTGTGTTGGGTGTCGTCATGTTGGTAGTTGTAAATCAGCTCTAATGAGAATATTTACAACATAAAACTTAAAGAGCATTTCAAACGATGGCTACTTTAGGCTTTTAGGGGATCACTTTTAAAGCATCTACCAGCACATAGCTGGCATGTCCCATTGTTTAAACATGATCCCATTCATGTGATGTTAAATGTGAATAGATATATAATGCACTGCCAACACAATGCTCTAAATAAGGAATAATGCACAGAACATGTTAGCATAGGTGCCGGAGCCCGCCGGCAGAGTCGAAGGGTTCGAACTGTTCTGGAAACAGGGAGTGAGGATTGAGAAAAGACAAGAAGAAAGACAAGGAGTATCATAAAGACAACAGACGAGAGAGGAAAGACAAAAGATAGCTTCGAGAACTGCGGTCAATACTGTAGCCTTTTCGGGAGGACTCTCAGTCAATACTGGAGCCTTATCGGGAGGACGGTCAGTCTATGCTGCCGTGTGACGGTCAGTCAATACTGCCGTAGCGTCTTTATTTTGCTCGGACCTTATATACACTTTCAGAGCATCAGATGTACACAATGCCAACCTTAACAACATAGCACCAGAAGTATATAATATTAATACCAACAAGCAGACAAACATCGTGCTCTCACGCAGCACCCCTCCTCCTTTCCGGGTCAAGGAGCAGTCAACTCGTTCCTCCGCGAGCCTCCCTCTGCTGATACAGCCACAATCAACAAAATCGGCAACACTTGGCAAAATCCTCGCCTTGCCAGGCTGTTTATGCAACTCAGAGAAGGGAGTAGCTCCCGACACATAGGTAAATCCGCTAGAGACGAGCAGGAATGGTAGAAAGGGGATAGGAGAAAAGAGCAACTACAGAAGAGTTCCTGATTAGGAATTGACCCCAACATACCAGTCTCTGTCCACATTCCAGAAAGAAGCCCAACACTCCTGAGAATTTGCAGGCACACATCATGTTCCCAAGGTCCTGCAAGTGCCCACAGGCTGCCCTGAGGGTCACTTGACAGGTACATGACCTGCTGTCAGTTGCACTAGACCAGAAAAGGCAAAATGACACAAGTATGCAGGTGTATGCCCTGATGCTGGCATACGGCTTCCCTCAAAGAGCCACAGCTATACAAAGAAAGCTCTGAAAGCTGGGCGTTGTGGCGCACGCTTGTAATCCCAGTACTTTGGGAGGCGGAGACCGGAGGATCCGGGTTCGCGGCCAGCCTCAGCTCTCTCTCTCCCTGTCTCTCTCTCTCTACTTAGTGAGGCCCTCCACAACTTCGTGAGACCCGGTTTCAAAATAAAGTATAAAAAATAGGGCCGGAGGTGTAGCGCGGAGGTAGAACGCCCCTGGGTTCAATCCCCGGTACCGCAAAAAAAAAAAAAAGAAAGCTCTGGGCCAAGGAGGCACCGCTCCCTGCCACTCTATGGTTTCCTCCACTACAAGCCCCATCAGGATTCTAACAAAAGGAAAAGACTTGATTATGTCAGTGCAGTTCAGCCCCTGGCTGATGTGCCCATCCTCTCTGTCCTGAGTGCAATTCACTTTCTCTTGCCTCTCCCTCACCTTGCAACAAACCTGCCTCAAATGCTGTCTATCTCTGTCCCACTGTATGGCTCTGTGTCTGCACAGAGACAAAAACTCTCATCTTCGACAGTTTCACCCAGCAACTAAGGATCACACACCTCCACGGTCAACTCTACACCTCTAGTAACAGAAAGAGCCTTATTTCCAAAAGTGTGCATTCACCGACATCTATATAATTTGGGGGGGGGGTGAGAAAGCTTTTTATTTGTTCCCAACCCTTCTGTTGACTGACAAGTTATATCTACATGTTATACTACTTTATATTCTTATTTAAACAGAAACGCAGAGGGCTTACCAGTAGATAAATTTTGTGTTGTAATAGGAAGAGGATTGCAGATTGGAGTTCCCATTGTGAATCTGCAGCTTCCAAGTGGCACCGGAGACTGTCACTCAGTCTCTCTGGGTCTCAGACTTTTCATCGGCGTAATGAGTTACCGACATTTTCAAATCATGTTCCATAGACCCTTAGAGGACTCTGAATTTTTTTGTCAAAGGATCTTTTAAAAAGGTTGCCTTAAATATCATTCTTTAAATAAATAAATTATAAATATTTCCAAAACTTTAATAAAGAGACTAGCATACTTAAATGTGTCATGGACCAAACTGTAATATATTTGAGAATACTAACTCGTTAACTTGTACTTTTAGTTTAACTTGCTTTTTTGACTGACCTTAGAATAAATCTCCCGCTAACATATCAATGCGTATACTAAAAACTTAGATGAATCTTCTGCACTATTTTTGTTTTGGTTTATTTAGTTTAAAATATATGAGTTTTCAAACTCCATCACCACCCAAAGAATACGCCTAGGCTAGCCTGCTGGAGGATGAATCGCATGGAGCCCAGCAGGGTCGCACCCTCTTCCCCCACCACCATGTCCCCACCAAGGCTCAGCTGGGCCAGTAGCCAGCCAACCCCAGCTACGTGTGCATGCCCAGCCATGTTCAGCAGCACCAACTCATCAGTCTTCAGCTGACCATAATACATGAACAAGCTCATCAGCACCTTATCCAAATGGGTTGAACCCAACAGAAGCATGAGCTAAACAAATATCCATTGCTATGTAAACCCTTTTTAAAACATCATTCTAGTTTGTTGCCACTTAGATAAAACTTACACAGTGATGCTACCTTAGGCACTGTATCATGTTATTACTATATCACATAATACAGTGATATAGATGATATTACAGTTATAGATGATATTATGCTGACTGTAAGGTATGAGTTTCTCTCATCTAACTATAGTTTTTATAATAAGGAAAAAGAATAGAGGTTGTACATTGATCATAATCAATATAAAAACAAATTTTTCCTCCCACTCATCTTTCAATTTCCTGGATCGGTTTAATTAGCAATTTTAGGACTATGCTTGTTTACAACTTGAAATTATGTATGATACGCGAACTATGATTTTACTGATATTAGACAAATCAAAATTACCAGAAATAAGTTCTAGGCTGAAACTGGAATAACTGTAATAGTTTCAAATTCTTATGTTATAAATGAAGCATAAACACCTATCTTTTTCTTTAATAAGATAAAAGACTAAAATAAGAAATTATTTTCTAATAAAATATTCCTAATACATAGAAAAGTACAGAAAATAAAATAACTAACACCCACATAAGAACCACCCAGAATAATAAATGTCAATATTTCACATTTTCTATTTCCAGAATCTTTTTACAAAGATACCATGGAGCATTATTCCACCTTTCTAGAAACAATTTTATGCCTTTCCTCCCCAGGAATATGATTTTACTAAATCTGTTGGTTATGTCTTCTTAATTTCATAACTGTACTGCATATGAATGTGTTCAAATTATACACACAAATATAAACATATATAGTATACAAAAATATATAACATATATTTTCAAATATTATTCAAATTCATAGAAACAACCTACCCATCCACCAAAGATGTGTAAGTTTATATTTCCTTATATCTCCATACTTTTAGATATTTTTATTTCTGTCACTTATTTGAGTGTGAAAATGCATTTTTTATCATTTTTAATTCAATGATGAATAGCAAAGTTAGCTTTCATATATTTATTAGTCTGTCATCTTTCTCTTCTATGAATTTCCTATTAATATTTTTGCCCATGATTGCAAATGTCATCTTGCAATCTGCACTGGATTTCAAACTTTCATCAAGATGTGTTTCAATATTTTAAAAGTTTTCAGATTTTATAAAGAGTTTATTGATTCATGTTTATGGCTTATGATTCTTTGGAAGCTTTTAAAAAATGTATTTCCTACTCTGTACGTAATAAATAATTTCTTGCATATTTTCTTCTAAACTTTCAAGTCTTGCCTTTTATAGTTAGTTGATTAATCATTATAAAATGTACTTTATGTTATGAAACAAGTGATCCAAATTTATATTTTTATATAAATATCTAATAGTCCTAAACAATTCATTGTATAGACTCTCTTTTTCAATAATGGTTTTCAATCTCAATACATTTGTTAATATGGATCTGTTTCTGGATCCTCCATATTATTCATTTGACCAATACCACTACATCTTAATTACTATATTTATATTACTATATTCATATTATTATAATTATATTAAAGATGCCTCAGACCTAAGGAACACCATAAACCAAATGGACCTAGTAGACACACAGAATATTCCACCCAACTACAGCTGAATTCACATTTTTTTCAGCTGCTCATGGAACCTTCTCTAAAATAGACCATATCCTAGGCCACAAAATGAGTACTAGCAAGTTCAAAAAATGTGACATAATCACCTGCGTCTTTTCAGACCATAATGGAATAAAACTAGAAATCAAATATAGGAAGACCCAGAGAAACTTTATAAACACGTGGAGACTGAACACCACACTGCTGAATGAGGAATGGGTCAGAGAAGAA
>PVJS01059503.1:0-11500 GCA_004027185.1 Glis glis
AATAGGGCCGGGGGTGTAGCTCGGAGGTAGAACACCCCTGGGTTCAATCCCCGGTACTGTAAAAAAAAAAAAAAAAAGAATAAAAAATAGGGTTAGGGGTGTAGCTCAGAGGTAGAATGTCTCTGGGCTCAATCCTCATACAAATAAATAAATAAATAAATAGATAGATAGATAGATGGATGGATGGATGGATGGATGGATAGATTGAGCTGAGTGTGGTGATGGATGCCTGGAATCCTAGTAGTTGGGAGGCTAAGACAGAAAGATTGCAGGTTCAAGGCCAGCCTCAGCAACTCACCAAGGCTCTCAACAATTTAGCAAGACACTGTTTCAAAATAAAAAATAAAATAGGTCTGGGAGTATAGTTCAGAGGTAGAAGGCCCCTTCGTTCAATACACACACACACACACACACACACACACAAATTAAATAAATAATAAATAAATAAATAAATAAATATAAAAAGAGCTGGGGGTATAGCTCAGAGGTAGAATGTCCCTGGGTTCAATCCCCAGTACCCAAAAAGGAAAGGAGAGCGAGGGAGAGGAAGAGGGAGTGAGAGAAAGAAGGAAAAGTAGAATTGCACATTCTTAAATAAGAGCTTTCCTGGTAGAAACAGTTGGCATTATTTGCATCAGTATTTCATATGTCTATATACAGGGGAGATGGTGGTGCCCGTGGCCAACTGGAGAATGCATGTCTATCCTAAAGCATTCAAATTCAACTCTGTTTGCTGTTGATTTGAGGTACTAGGGATTGAACCCAGGGACGCTCTACCACTGAGTTACATCCTCAGACCTTTTTATTTCTTTGAGATGGGGTGTCGCTGCACTCTCCAGGGTGGCCTCCAATTTACAATCCTCCTGCGTCAACCTCCCAAGCAGCTGGGATTACAGGTGTATGCCATCATATCTGGCTAAATTCAAGTATTTTTTAAAACCTCTGCAGGCCAAACCAACCCTAGCTGTAGGTTGAATTTAGTATTCTAACTATAGTTTGAAATCCCTGTGGGCCTCAATTTTTCAAACCTCAATCTCTTTTTCCATAAATATATACATGTATTATGTAAATTATATATTATATATTTCACAGGAAGGGGGCAATGTTGAATTTAAAAATCTCTGATGATAATCAGGCATGGTGACACATGCTTGTAATCCCAGTACTTGGGAGGTTGAGACAGGATGATCGCAGGTTTGCGGCCAGCCTCAGGAACTTAAGTGAGGCCCTCCACGACTTAGTGAGACCCTGTTTCAAAATAAAAAATAAAATAGGGCTGGGGATGTAGCTCAGAGGCAAAATGCCCCTGGGTTCAACCCCCAGCACCAAAAAAAGAAAAAATCTAATGATAAACTGGGCATGGTGGTGCATGTCTGTAATCCCAGTACTTGGGAGGCTGAGACAGGAGGATCGCAGGTTCGAGGACAACCTCAGCAAGCTGTGAGACTCACATCAACCTAGCAAGACCCTGTTTCAAAATAAAAATAAAATAGCGCTGGGGGTGTAGCTCAGAAGTAGAATGACCCTAGGTTCAATCCCTAGTACCACACACACACACAAATAAATCTCTGATGATAAATGAATTGGTATCTGTCAAGAAAGCTCTTTGAAAAATGAGAACCCAGGACTGGGAATAACCTAGTGATTGAAATACAAAGTCAGGTAAACTTAAGGAATTTACCTACATTTCAATGATCTAACACTAACATCGCTATGCAAAAATCATATGTTGAACCCTAATGAACAAAACGTGGGGCTCCAGTGCCCAGCCTTTCTTCTCTTTCCACAGAGCTGAGAGCTACACCGCGCTCTGTGGTTTCCTAACGCAGCGATGCTCAGGGCAGAAGGAAAGGGGCCCCTGTGGCAGGTGGTAAGAACTGCTGATTTAGAACATAAGGACAGGATGGTGGCCAAGCTGTGTTTGTCCTCCTGCCAAGCGCTTGCCAGATGAATGATAAACACATTCCATTTATATGGATGACGTGTAATAGGACAATATACAGAATTCCGTGCTTGAGTCTTTTCAGGCTGTCACCTCATCGGCTCTCTCAGTGTCCCTATCTCAGCTTGAGCAGAAATAGTCCTTTCTTTAGTTTGGCAGGAAATGACAGGCCATGAAATGGTGGAACATAGTGAATATTTATAAGTTGAACATTTTATTTTATTTTATTTTGGCGGTACCGGAGATTGAACCCAGGGGCATTTTTACCTCCGAGCTACCCCCCCCAAGCCTATTTTTTTATTCTTTTTTTTGAAACAGGGTCTCGTTAAGTTGTGGAGAGCCTCACTAAGTAGCTGAGGCTGGCTGCGAACCCGGATCCTCCGGTCTCAGCCTCCCAAGTGTGCACCACCACGCCTGGCATACGTTGAACATTTTAAAGACCAAGCATTCTAACGACAGGTAGAAAAACTCTTTTTTAATGTTTTTATTTAGCCAGGCGTGGTGGCGCACGCTTGTAATCCCAGTACGTGAGAGGTTGAGACAGGAGGATCTGGGTTCGCGGCCAGCCTCAGTTACTTAGTGAGGCCTTCTGCAACTTAGTGAGACCTTGTTTCAAAATAAAGAATAAAAATAGGACTGGGAGTGTAGCTTGGAGGTAGAATGCCCCTGGATTCAATCCCCAGTACCGCAAAAAAAAAAATTTTTTTAAGTTTTTATTTAAGCCGGGTGTGATGGCACACGCTTGTAATCCCAGTACTTGGGAGGCTGAGACAGGAGGATCACAGATTCACAGCCAGCCTCAGCTACTTAGTGAGGCCCTCCGCAACTTAGTGAAACACTGTTTCAAAAATAAAGAATAAAAAATAAAGAGCCTGGCATGGTGGCACACTTGTAATCCCAGTACTTGGGAGGATGAGACAGAAGGATCCGGGTTTGCAGCTAGCCTTAGCTACTTAGTGAGGCCCTCTGCAACTTGGTGAGACCCTGTTTCAAATTAAAGAATTAGCCGGGCATGGTGGCGCACACTTGTAATCCCAGTACTTGGGAGGCAGAGACCCGAGGATCAGGTTCGCGGCCAGCCTCAGCTACTTAGTGAGGCCCTCCACAACTTCGTGAGACCCGGTTTCAAAATAAAGTATAAAAAATAGGGCCGGGGTGTAGCTCAGAGGTCAAACCCCCTGAGTTCAATCCCCAGTACCGCAAAAAGAAAGAAAGAATTAAAAATAGGGCTGGGGGGTGTAGCTCAAAGGTAAAATGTCCCTGGGTTCAATCCCCAGTGCCACCAAAAAAAAAAAAAAAAAAAAAGGGCTGAGGGTGTAGCTCAGAGGGAGAATGCCACTGGGTTCAGTCCCCGGTACCGCAAAAAAAAAAATTTTTTTTATTTAATCAAATCACTACAGCACAGAGAAAAGTTATGATTGCTTTGATAATAAGAAATAAACTGCTGGGTGTGGTGGCACATGCTTGTAATCCCAGTACTTGGGAGGCTGAGACCAGAGGATCTGGGTTCACGGCTGGCCTCAGCTACTTAGTGAGGCCCTCCGCAACTTCGTGAGAGCCAGTTTCAAAATAAAGGATAAAAAATAGGGCCAGGGGTGTAGCTCGGAGGTAGAATGCCCCTGGGTTCAATCCCCGGTACCACAAAAAAAAAAAAAGAAACTAGTCGGACATGGTGGTACACGCCAGTAATCCCAGTACTTGGGAGGCTGAGACAGGAGGATCGCAGGTTCACGGCCAGCCTCAGCAATTTATCGAGGCCCTCCATAACTTAGAAACCCTGTTCCAAAATAAAAAATAAAATAGGGCTGCGGGTATAGCTCGGAGGTAGAATGCTGCTGGGTTTAATCCCCAGTACCACACACATACATACACACACAAAAACAAACAAACAAAACTTAAAACTTCCATGGAATCACTAAAATATATGGAGGGAATAATTCTATATTATTTATTTATTTATATATATTTGGTACTGGGGATTGAACCCAGGGGCATCCAACTTCTGGACTACATCCCCAGCCCTTTTTAGTTTTTGTTTTGAACCAGGGTCTCACTAGGTTGCTGAGGGTCTTACTACATTGCTGAGGCTGTCCTCCAACCTGAAATCCTCCTGTGTTAGCCTCCCAAGTACTGGGATTACAGGCGTGCACCATCACACCTGGCTCTATTTTTATTTAAAAACATGCATATGTATGTTTTATATGTAAATGTATATATGTATATATACTGGGTATTTATATATGTAAAAGAGGAGGAGCAGGTTTAAAATCTCAACAGTAGAGGAATTATGGTTGGTTTTTTAAATTAATTTTCTGAGTGTGTACAATAAACACAAGCTGCCGTTGCATGGGGAAGGAGGAATATACTACCATGGGAAAATACTTAAAATATAACATTAAGTGAATAAAGCAGGCTTCAAAACAAAAATAAAATATTTTTACTCCTTCTTTTAAAATTATATATAAAGAAGCCTAGAAATAAACACTAAAAAAAAAAAAATCAACATTTAAAAAGTCTGTTGCCAGGGTGGTGGTGCACGCCTATAATCCCAGTACGTGGAAGACTGAGGCAAGAGGATCACAGGTTCAAGACCAGCCTCAGCAACTTGGTGAGACTCTCAGCAACCTAGAGAGACCCTGTTTCAAAAAAATAATAATAAAAAGGGCTGGGGTTATCGCTCGGAGGTAGAATGCCTCTGGGTCAATTCCCAGTACCAAAAACAAAACAAAACAAACAAAAACTGTTGAACTGGGCACGGTAGCACACATCTGTAATTCCAGCTACTCAGGAAGATGAGGCAGGAGGATCATAAGTTCAAGGCTAGCCTGGGAAACTTAGTGAGACCCTTTCTCAAAATAAAAAGGCCTGGGGTTGTAGCCCCATGGGTAGAGCACCCCTGGGTTCAATCCCCAGGACTGCAAAAAAATTTTGTTGTTGTTGTTGTTGTATGATATTTCCATGTCAAGTTATTCACTAGTGAAGAGTTTAAATGGCAAAGATAAGCCCTGCTTCTGGGGAAGAAGTCAGATGAGAACAGGCAGTTTTGCTTCTCCCTTGTAGATATATGGAGCTCAACTTACCCATGCTGAGAACAGATGGCCAAAGAAATTGGCCCAAATGCAGCTAGGGCAGTACAAATATGGTGGTCAGCAGGAAGCACGTTATTCTTAATTTTAACCTTTTCCTAGAAACAGTGCCTGGAGTGTTAGAGAGTAAAAGTGGGTGAGCAGGTGTAGGAGGATTTTATTTTTGGTAGGGGCTGAGGGCAAAGGAGAAAACAGAATTTGATTAAAGAAGCCTATTTAGTTCTAAAAAAGCAATAAAGTAGGTAGGGAATACCTTGAATAATCCAATATTTCCTTTTTTTGTATTTTTAAAAGGCTTTGGTAACAAGAATACATGACTTTTTATTTTGGTATCAAAAGTCTTCTTAGAACTCAAGGTCCAAAATAAACATAGTATTTCTTACAATATGCCCAAACAAAGAAGATAATAATCGTTTCTGGGGATGACATCTATTATTAGAAAAATATTCTTCCGCATGACTTCTCCTGTTTTTGTTCATTGATTTTCAGAGCAGCACTGTCATGTTTTAAGATCTAAGTAATCTAACACAAACTTGAGGATTTGCTGCCGAGAGGCTTAAAGCACCTATTTTGTGTTCTCTTTATCAAAGATGTGTGCAACTAGTCAGGCATGGTGGCACACTCCTGTAATCCCAGTACTTGGGAGGCTGAGACAGGAGGATTGCAGGTTCGAGGCCAGCCTCAGCAATTTAGCAAGGTCCTCAGCAACTTAGTGAGACCTGTTTAAAAATAAAAAAATACTCTCCCTGTCTCTCTCTCTCTCTACCTAGTGAGGCCCTCTGCAACTTTGTGAGACCCGGTTTCAAAAATAAAGTATAAAAAAATAGGGCCGGGGGTGTAGCGCGGAGGTAGAACACCCCTGGGTTCAATCCCTGGTACCACAAAAAAAAACAAAAATAAAAATAAAAAAATATATAAATAAAATAGGGCTGAGGGTGTAGAATGCTCCTGGGTTCATTCTCCAGTACCACACACACACACACACACACACACACACACACAAAAAGACACATGCTATTGTTACCTATGAAGCCAATGAAGTAAAACAGGCCCTCCCCCACTGCTTAGTATATTTTTAACTAATAAGCTTTGTTCTTGGATGAAATAATTCCTCTAGTCTTCAAATAATCAAGCATCTTCACAGTGTCCTTGAAGTGGATAAGACTTTATTTCATCATAAGAAGAAATAATCCATCCCGGCCGGGCATGGTGGCGCACGCTTGTAATCCCAGTACTTTGGGAGGCGGACACCGGAGGATCCGGGTTCGCAGCCAGCCTCAGTGCTCTCTCTCTCTCTCTCTCTCTCTCTCTCTCTCTCTCTACTTAGTGAGGCCCTCCGCAACTTCGTGAGACCCGGTTTCAAAATAAAGTATAAAAAAATAGGGCCGGGGGTGTAGCGCGGAGGTAGAATGCCCCTGGGTTCAATCCCCAGTACCGCAAAAAAAAAAAAAAAAAGAAAAAAGAATCCAATTGAAAACACTCTCAATTTTCATTCTCCACATACAGCCTGCTTTTTTTTTCTTTTTTTTTTTTCTTTTTGGTACTGAGGATTGAACTTGGGGGTGTTTTACCTCTGAGCTACACCCCTAGCCCTATTTTATTTTTATTTTGAAACAGAGTCTCACTAAATTGTGGAGGACTTCACTAAGTTGCTGAGGCTGGCCACAAACCTCTAATCTTCCTGTCTCAGCTTCCTAAATCCTAGGATTACAGGCATGCACCACCATGCCCCGCTTGTTTTTTAATTTTGAAACAGGGTCTCACTAAGTTGCTGAGGGCCTCAAACCTACAATCCTCCTGTCTCAGCCTCCCAAGTACAGGAATTACAAGTGTGCGCCACCACATCCAGCGCTTCTGCTCTGATTTACGGTGCCAATACTTTTGGCCGCCCATCACACCACCCTTTGTTTTTCTGGTTATTAGGTCTTTCAGCGAGAGGGCTAGGTCAACTCTTCTGGCTAACATGGCTAGCTCAGTAAATTAGAACCAAATTCTAAGTGTGGCGCAATCTACACCACGGGACTATTAGTCTACCTAAGGAAGAGCACATCAAAATCCACCAGCATGTGACTGACAGCAGAAAACATCTCATCCAAGATGTGCACGTGGCCTGGTCACTGGCTTTCGAGTTTCATATTTTATCTCATTTCACATTCTACAGGGGAAACCGTCAGTTTGGTTTGGGTGAGGATCATTTTCTGTATTTTGGAGATCTGAAGATCTTTCTGTATCGGTATTCCAAATAGCCAGCCCTTGCACACTCTTCCTGACTTGCTTTATTAGTGTTTACCAAGAATTCAAATCTCTTGCTTCCTAAGTAATAGCAGCTTACTGTCAGAGGAAGGTCCCCAGGGCAGGAAGGGTTTGACACTACCACTTCTTTTTATTATTTATTTATCTATTTTTGCAGTGCTGGGCCTTGCATATGCTAGGCAACTGCTCTGTCACTGAGCTACATCCCCAGCCCCGACACTATCACCTCTAACCAAACACGCAGCGTGGAGTAAGTTGTGTTTGCCAGAACACAGATAAGGGAGTGTGGGTGGCCTTCTTTCTGCTGTCTCAGAATAAGGCTAGGTAACCAATTTAAATAATCATTTAATAGTAGAAAACCAGATGAGTGGTTTAGGAAAGAGGACTGTTTAAGCAGGTACTCTGATAAAAACTCTATAAATTTCTACATCTGTCGATAAACTACTCAGAGTGGCTAGATAGATAAAAATGAATCTCATGCTTTAATAAATAGAAATCTCCAGGCAAGGGGTAAAAGGAAAAGGTGTTAATTTAGTGTGTCATGCCATCCCCCTCCCTCAAAGCTACAGATAAATTATGGAAGATAATAGACTATTTTGATCATAATAGACTATTTGTGAGGCCCTGGGTTCAATCCCCAGCACTATAGAGAAGCGCGCGCGCACACACACACACACACTACCTCCCAGAAAAGTGAATAAATAAGATATGTGCCTAACCTGCCCACTCACTTTCATATTTTGGTGCTTTCATTCAATTTAACAAGTATTCAACAAAACTCCCATACTGTGCTTAGTGAGGAGGCTGAGGAGCACATGCAGTTACAGGGAAATTGAGAGCTTTTCCCATTAAGAAGCTTTTCGGTTTTGATTTTACAGAATGCCTAGCTCTTGAAATATATCAGGATGTATGTCATAGTTTCAACATGACCTGGAGGAAGAAAAATCACCAATAAATACAACATATCTGGGGTTGGGGATATAGCTCGGTGGTACAGAGCTTGCCTGGCATGTACGAGGCATTGGGTTTCATCTCTGCCACCACAAAAATAAACAGACGAAGGAAGGAAGGAAGGAAGGAAGGAAGGAAGGAAGGAAGGAAGGAAGGAAGGAAACATAAGATATTTGTTTAGTTTTTATCACATTAAGTACCTTAAAAATAAAAACATGGAAAAAGGAAGAATAATAATCCAAAATAAGACTACCAAATAGAACCCTCACTAGCCTGGAGATTAGACCAACCAGTTATTTATTTATTTTTGAAAAATCCAGTCAGGTGTGGTGGCAACACGCTTGGCTGATTTTATGTTCTGAATCAAAAAGAAGTATATTCATGTTAAATTTTAAATGTTTAAGCCAGGCATGGTGGCACATGCTTGAAATCCCAGTACTTGGGAGGCTAAGACAAGAGGATCGCAGGTTCGAGGACAGCCTCAGCCAGTAGTGAGACTTTCAACAACCTACTGAGACCCTGTTTCAAAATAAAAATAAAATAGGGCTGGGGATATAGCTCGGAGGTAGAATGCCCCTGAGTTCAAACCCAAGTACCACAAAAAAAGAAAGAAAAAAAGAAACTGGGCCATACAATAAAAAGGCACGTAAAGCACTTTCTGACTAGAACGGCCTTATGAGAATATAACATGTTTTTGTTAAGTTTGAAGGTTTTTTTTTTTTTTTTGCAGCACCGGGGATTGTGGGGATTGTACCCAGGGGCGTTCTACCTCCAAGCTTTACCTCTGGCCCTATTTTTTATCCTTTACTTTGAAACCGGGTCTCACGAAGTTGCGGAGGGCCTCACTAAGGACCTGAGCCTGGTCGCAAACCCGGATCCTCCTGTCTCAGCCTCCCAAGTACTGGGATTCCAAGTGTCCACCACCACGCCCAGCAAAGGGTTATTTTTAGATAAACTTTATTGTATATGAGTTTATTGTAGAAAACTAGAGGAAAATGACCATCCATATAATCCTCTCAAGGAAAGGAAACTAGAGATGTCTCAGGAAAGGTTTCATGTCTATTTTCTTTTCTTTCTTTCTTTCTTTATTTTTAATTGGTGCATTGTAGTCATACAACTTGATGGATTTCAGGGTGGTAGAAGTATACATGCACACAATGGTCAATTAGCCCTCCCCCAGTTCCCAGCCCCATTCCCCCCCCTTCACTCTTTCTCATGCTCAGCATAGTAGTTGACTTTGGTATATTTGCATATATACATCCTGTGCATTAGGGTGTTTCCCTCTTCCCCCCTCCCGTCCCCCTCAATTAGTTCTTCTTTACTCATCTGAGGCTTTCTCCATCTTTTTCTGGAGTCCCTCCTATGCCCTATTCTCCCTAGCTTCCGCTTCATGTCTATTTTCTAACATTTAAAATCCTAGACAGACGGTAACTAGTTCTAATCACCCAGGTATAAATACAAGTTGGAGACATTTGCTTTAAAAGTCATGAAAACATTAGCATCATGGCTATTAAAAACATTTCTTTTTTTGTGTGTGTGGTATCGGGAATTGAACCCAGGGGCGTTCTACCTCCGCACTACACCCCCAGCCCTATTTTTTATTCTTTATATTGAAAGAGGGTCTCACTAAGTTGAAGAGGGGCTCCCTAAATAGCTGGGGCTGGCCACGAACCTGCGATCCTCCTGTCTCAGCTTCCCAAGTACTGGGATTACAAGTGTGCGCCACCACGCCTGACTTTATTTTTTATTTTGAAACAGGGTCTTGCTAAGTTGCTGAGGGTCTTGCTCAGTTGCTGAAGCTGGCCTCGAACCTGTGATCCTCCTGGCTCAGCCTCCAAAGTACTGGAACTACAGATGTACACCACTGCATTTGGCTAAAGGAGAATTTCTCTGTGTGTGTTGCCAGAAATTGAACCCAGGGGCACTCTACCTCTGAGCTACTCCCCCAGCCCTTTTTATTTTGTAACAGGGTCTAAGTTGCTGAGAGCCTCACTAAGTTGCTGAGGCTGGCCTTGAACCTGCGATCCTCCTGTCAGCCTCCCAAGTACTGGGATTACAGGTGTGGGCATTCTCCAGAAGCTGGAGAACTTCTTTAAAAAAAAATCAACACATCAACACATAGTGGTGTGTTTAAAGAAACCAGGTCAGCCAGGCGTGGTGGCGCACGCTTGTAATCGCAGTACTTGGGAGGCTGAGACCGGAGAATCCGAGTTTGCGGCCAGCCTCAGCTACTTAGTGAGGCCCTCCGCTACTTAGTGAGACCCTGTTCCAAAATAAAGAATAAAAAACAGAGCTGGGGGTGTAGCTCGGAGATAGAATGCCCCTGGGTTCAATCCCTGGTACCGCCACACACACACAAAAAAAAAAATTAAAAAAAATAAAGAATAAAAAAAAAATAGGGCTGGGGGCGTAGCTCACAGGTAGAATGCCCCTAGGTTCAATCCCCAGTACCACACACACAAAAATAAAATAAAAGTGAAAAATAAACATATACACACACCACTATCAAAGTGATTTTAAACACACAGCATAATTCCAGTTGATTCTCAGAAACTTGGTACATGACTCGTGATGAGACCTTGTCTGCAATGAGGAAAACTTCAAAATTCCTACAAGAGACTCAATGCCAAAAGACTGGAAGCATCATAGGTTTCATGTTAGCAAACATCTGTGACAGGGACTAGTCCTTGATTTAGCCCAGACCAGGACACAATGACAACCCAGGTAAACAAGTACAGGAATTTCATAAAAACTAAGAGCCTGACTGCACAACCACCTGACTAGCAGCCAGCGCGATCAGGTTAAACCCATCCTGACCTCCATAACTGTGTTATTTTGACAGCTCTCTAGCTCCCAGGATGAGCACAAGGCTTCATTACAGTCAAGGGACAGCTTAAAGAACAGGTGAGCCAGGCGTGGTGATGCATGCCTATAATCCCAGTATTTGGGAGGCTGAGACAGGAGAATCCAGGTTCGTGCCAGCCTCAGCTACTTAGTGAGGCCCTCCGCAACTTAGTGAGACCCTGTTTCAAAAAAAATTTTTAAAAATGGGAGCCGGGCGTGGTGGCGTACGCTTGTAATCCCAGTTCTTTGGGAGGCGGAGACCGGAGGATCTGGGTTCGCGGCCAGCCTCAGCTCTCTCTCTCTCTCTCCCAGTCTCTCTCTCTCTCTCTCTCTCTACCTAGTGAGGCCCTCCGCAACTTCGTGAGACCCGATTTCAAAATAAAGTATAAAAAATAGGGCCGGGGGTGTAGCGCGTAGGTAGAAC
>PVJS01059504.1:0-11499 GCA_004027185.1 Glis glis
CTACACCCCCGGCCCTATTTTTTATACTTTATTTTGAAACCGGGTCTCACGAAGTTGCAGAGGGTCTCACTAAGTAGAGAGAGAGAGAGAGAGAGAGAGAGAGAGAGAAAGAGCTGAGGCTGGCCGCGAACCCGGATCCTCCGGTCTCCGCCTCCCAAAGTACTGGGGTTACAAGCGTGCGCCACCACGCCCGGCTTCCTTTGATATTTTTTGATCATTGTGTTGTTTTGAGCCCTTTTTAGCTTTCTGATACTCCACAAAGCTCCAGGCTCATTTTGTATATTCCCTTCCCAACCTCACAATCAGTGAGCCCCTTTCTTCACGGAGCTCCAGTTCCTTTTATTGTAGGGTGGTATTAGCAACTAAGAGCTGAGTGTTGGGTTTGCTTGTTGCTACTGGGGAATCATTGTGTCTAGACCCTCTGACAGAGCACACATCTGTGTAATCCACATATGTGCATGTAACTAAACATGTATATTTATAATTATTAAGCTAAATGTGAGTTTTCATTGATGTCTCCATCACATGGTTCATTCTAGCCTTCGCCCTTTGCTTATCTTCAAATTCTCACTCCTGCAGGGAGAGATCTGCCTCCTATCATCTACCATTTATTGACTTATTTGTTACAGATATCAGCAGATGCTGATAGTGGTTTCAGAGTTACCCATAACTCAGTGGGAAACAATTTCCATAGAAGTGCTATGTAGAGTTCCATTTGTCTTTGGTTTTATGGTTTTCATTTGTCTTTGGTTATTTCCAAAGTTTCTTAAGTCAGTACCACTTTTCCCTGCCTCTGCCATGAATTTTGACCAAACATCTGTAACACAGCTAGATTCTTTTGTCATAACCTCATTCTGTTTGGGCATGCCCCACCCTCCTAGTTGATATTAATTTATTGGTACTGGGGATGGAACCCAGGGGTGTTCTACCTCTGAACTACACACTCAGCCCTTTTTTATTGTTTTATTTTTGAAATAGGTTCTTGCTAAGTTGCTGAGGGTCTCACTAAGTTGCTGAGACTGGCCTTGAACCTGTGATCTTCCTGTCTCAGCCTCCCAAGTACTGGGCTCACAGGCATGTACATGGCTTCCTAGTTGATATTTAAATTTGCACACATCAAGGTGCTGTATGGATTTTGACAAATACTTTGTCATGTATCCACCACTACAGTACCATATAGAATAATTCCATACCCCTAAAAAATCCTGTTTCACTTTTTAACCCTCCCTCACCTCCAAACACCTAGAAATCACTGAGTTTGCCTTCCCTATAGTTGTATCTTTTACAGAGTAAGTGGAGTAGCACACTAAGTAATTTCAGGCTGGCTTCTTTCTCTTAGCAGTATGCATCTAAGATACAATGGTATTGTGTGGATATATTAATTGTTCTTTTCGATCCATCCTTTATTTCACCTCATTCTTTTATGATTTCAGTTTTTGTATTTAACTCCTTAGTCAATTTGGAATTTATTTTAGTATTTGGGCTGACAGAGAGATTAGCTTTCCCTCCAAATAGTAAACTAATTTTGTGGATATTATTTACTGGAATAATTTTTCTTTATTGAATTGAAATGCTTTTCCATAACAAAAATCTTAGATATGTGATGATCTATTTCTTAGATTTCTGAGGCTCAATTTTTCTTATTTAATTTTTATGTCACTACCATATAGCAGTTATATTATAGTTTGATATTCAGTGGTAAACCTTCATAAGTATTCTTCTTTGTAAAAATTCTTGACAATTTTTCCCAGTTTTTATTTTGAATAAATTTTGGATTTATTTTGGATTTTTTCTCTTTATTATAAAAGCACATTGTAATTTTAAGTAAAATTGAGTCAAGTTTATAGACTAGCCTAAGAGCTAATATTCTTAAAATAATTTGTCTTTCTTCATCAAAGCATGAAGCATCTTTCGATTAATTCAAACTACTCTTATGGTCCTGTTTCCTTTACTTGGGACCTGCACATATATTATTAAGCTTATTTCTAGGTTTTTAATACTTTTTAGCATTGTGAATTACCAATCACATTTCCTAAAATGTAATTTCTTATACGTGAGAAAGCAACTAACATTTTCATTCTAATATCTAGTATGACCTTTTGTTCGATGTGTAAGTTAGTGCTTCATTGATAATCGTCTCATATTCAAATATCTTTCTGACCTTGATACCGCTTCTTCTTATAGTGGTACCTGGTATTTTCACATGAATGGACCTAATAAACCTCTTTGTCTTTCTTCCCAACTTTAATGAAAACATTGATAGTGCTTTACTGAAACTACATATTTAAAGACATCACAGAATCATGCTATTTAAAGAGATCCTAAGAGTATTCTTTTTTATATTAATGTGTTTTTATTGATGCATTATATTCTCACATCATAATGTAAATCATGTTGATAGTGGCATACACGCACTCAGCATTTGGTGCTCCCCCCGTCTCCCCATTTCCCCCCTTCCCAATACAGAGTACTGAGGTTGCCGTTGGTATATTCACATATGTACACATAATCAATAGTAGAATTTCTATTAATGAACCTCAGTCTTCCCCCACCCCTTCCGTTAATCCACCTCCCTGAATTCACTGAGGTTTCTCCTCCATTACCTGGAGCCCCTCTGGTATCCCTATACTCCCTAGTTTCCGCATGCTAGAGTAAACATATGTCCCTTCACTTTTTGTGACTGTGTGACTAATCTCACTTAACATAATGTTCTCCAGGTCCTTCCATTTTCTTGCAAATGACATAATTTTGTTCTTCTTTATTGCGGAGTAGAATTCCATTGTGTGTATATCCCATAATTTTTGTCATCCATTCATCTGTTGATGGACACCTAGATTGGTTCCATAATTTGGCTATTGTGAATTGTGCTGCTATGAACATGGGTATGCATATATTACTGTAGTTCTCTGATTTCAGCTCCTTTGAAAAGATACCCAGGAGTGGTATAGCCGGATCATAAGGTGGATCCATTCCCAGCTTTTTGAGGAATCTCCACAGTGGCTGAACTAGTTTTCAATCCCACCAACAGTGTAGAAGAGTTCCTATTTCCCCACATCCTCTCCAACATTTATTATTTGACTTGTTGATGATTGCCCTTCTAATTGGGGTTAGATGGAATCTCAGTGTAGTTTTGATTTGCATCTCCCTGATTGCTAATGGTGTTGCACATTTTTTCATGTATCTATTGGCCATTTGTATCTCTTCTTCACCCATCATTTGTATCTCTTCAACACTCGTCATCGACATGTCTTTTCTGGCTGTTTTTGTGCTATCATGGCAGAACTGCATTCTGCAATACAGACCACATGCCTTCAAGGCCTAAAACTCTTACTACTGGGACTACTACAAAGGAGGTGTGCTGATCCTTGATTTAGAAGGATTTTAAAAGGCAGAGAAAGAATGAAATCAGCAAAGATTTTATTTATTTATTATTTATTTATTTATTTTTTGGTACTGAGGATTGAACCCAGGGGCATTCTACCTCTGAGCTATACCCCCAGCCCTATTTTTTTATTCTTTATTTTGAAACAGGGTCTCACTAAGTTGTGGAGGGCCTCACTAAGTAGCTGAGGCTGGCTGCGAACCTGTGATCCTCCTGTATCAGCCTCCCAAGTACTGGAATTACAAGCATGGGCCACCATGCCCGGCTTGCAGTCAAAGATTTTAGAACTTCACTTCTTATTACTTTTTATTGGCAATGATTTTTCTCGTTGTTTGGTTTATGTTGTTCATTTTTATTAAGAATCAATGACCTGCTTTCTCGTTAGGGCTGAAACACACTACATGTGTACCATGTAGTTATCTGTTCGGATTGGCCAAATATTTGTTCTTATTGATTATTGCCTATACCATACCAGTGATAAAAATACTTAAATGATGATAAATATTTTGACTATTGTAAGAGGGCTATTCATTTACTGAAGAACGAGATTCTTATTCTCAAGTGCCA
Organism: Glis glis; assembly: GCA_004027185.1. Lineage (NCBI taxonomy): Eukaryota > Metazoa > Chordata > Mammalia > Rodentia > Gliridae > Glis > Glis glis. Next base: position 3,950 of record PVJS01059504.1, read on the forward strand.
CATCATATTCTTAGCTTTTGCATCAATCCAACGTCATGTTCATAGTTATTAGAACAAGTAGTCAATTTCAGAATTTCTCTTCTGTCTAACAGAAGGAGATGTCAATCTCTCTCTCTCTCTCTATCTATCTATATTTTGCGGTACTGGGGATTGAACCCAGGGGCCTTCTACCTCTGAGCTACACCCCCAGCCCTATTTTTTATTCTTTATTTTGAAACAGGGTCTCACTAAGTTGCAGAAGGCCTCACTAAGTAGCTGAGGCTGGCTGCGAACCCGGATCCTCCGGTCTCAGCCTCCCAAGTACTGGGATTGCAAGCATGCGCCACCACACCCGGCTTTCAATCTATATTTTAAAAGCTAAAATTCATTCCTAGTCAATATATTAATCAATATCCACTGAGTGTCCAGTATCACCCAGGTCACTGGTAAGTACTTCAGAAGATATTCAAGAGTGATATATCTGGACATGGTGTTGCCTGCCTGTAATCCCAGTACTTGGTAGGCTGAGACAAGAAGATCTCAAGTTTGAGGCCATCTTCAGCAACTTAGCAAGAATCTGTTTCAAAACAAACAAACAGGGCTGATTGTGCAGCTCAGAGTTAGAATACCCCTGGGTTCAATCCCCAGTAAAGCCCTCCCCCTGAAAAAAAGAAGAAAGAGTTATATAAACCCTTCTGTGAGTAGAAGTACAGAAGTTTCTAGTCCAGTTATGAACAGTGAAAGGACAGACCACTTGTATTTGTAGCAACTTAAATTTCAGAACATTATCTTTCTTTCCAACTCCGCATTTGCTTTGTATCAGGGAAATGTCTCTTTCCTGGTGCGGAGTCCTGGAAGTTCAGGCTGCTTCGCCTTTGCAGTTGTTTGCATCGATGCTGGCTAAGAAGACCGCCCAGGTTCAACGAGTGACAAATCATTACTGACTGTACAATGTAATTAAAAAACACGGGCATTGATTAGCAATGAGCTGAACCTGAGACCAAAGAGTGAGAGACCTAGAATAGCTGGCAAACTTCTCATTGGATCTGTCTGAAATGGAAGATGTTTGGCCCTGCAGGCATGGCGCGAGGCCCATTGTGCATTTCCATTAGAGACCTGCGCTGGATCTGAGCATGCCATTGATGTTGGCCTATTTATGAAAGGCTGTTGAAAGAGGCTTCAGAACTAATTGAAAAGAGATGTTTCTGAACTACAGTCACTTCAAACAACATGGCTCCAAAATCTGCTTGGAAACTCGTGTCTTTCCATAATTTGCACATGAAATTAAACAAATGATTTGAAATGAAAACTTCACTGGCATTTAGTAAGACTTGGTTCTTTTAAAAACATTATTAATTGGACAGTTGGCTGAGCTTATTACAACAGTTCCTGCCCACATCTATCTGTGCTTTCATTATGTTGTCTCTACCTGCTTTAGGAAATGTCAGCCACAACTGAATCTACCTTATATATAGACGAGGCACAGAGTTTGAATGGGATGCTGTCAACTGCTGTTTGGTTAAAAATTTTATCTTCTAGGAAAAAGAAATTTCTCAAAGCCTATTTTGAAAAAAAGAAAAAGAAAAAGTGATAGACAGAGATAGAGATGGAGAGAGGAGAGAAATAATAACGATAACAAAACAATACCCTACATATACTGCTCCAAGATTTTTCTCAAGGTAGAACTTAATAGAAAAAACTTGAGGGCAAGCTGCACCTCATCCACAGTACAAATTGAGTGAATTTATGTGAACAGAATGCAAACATTATTATTAAAAAATGTTCTCCCCCAGGCGGTTTTCAATCAAGATCTGAAAGCATTAGCAAACATTGATTTCTCCCATAACACTTGTACTTATTATGGGAACTGATTTTTGTCTATTTTTAAAGCAAAAATTGAGGTCTGATAACTGAAGCTGGTGTGGCCAAGTTTACAAGCTAACCATTGCCTATGGGATTTGGAGAGCAGTGGTTGATATACAGTTATTCCTCAAAGCAAGGGGAAGAATCAGGTTCATTGTTATTATCTCAGTTATCATAATTACTCTGTCCTTAATGTTTTAACAACATGTTATTATTATTTTTTCTAAATTAGAAAGACTGGTGCCAAGTAATTTACCTGGTTAGGCATGTAGTTGGTGCTGAACCAGAAACAAGACACAATTTATCATCGGTCTCTTATTCCAGGATGGTTTAAAGCAAACAATTAAGTTTTAAAAGTTTAACCACTGAAGAATATTGATTCCCGGATTCTATGACTGATTGAGAAGGAAGTTTAAGGCTTAGTTGTCATAATATCAATTAGATTTCACCACAACTAAGATAATTTGTTTCATCGAAGTAACTGGATCAAGATTGGTAGGTGCAGTTACTTTGGCGATGATTCTGTTATATTTCAGTTTAGGAGAAACTTAACTTACTTGGTGACAGTTTGGTTTGACCACAGACATTTTGAAATTATTCCTCATAAAGTTTGAGCACTTAATGGCCATCTTATAATTATATACCCTTGTCTGCTTCTTCAGGGCCAGAGTGACTTGGAGAGATCTCAGGACATTCGGAAGATCTGAAACAGATGACAGGTATGTGATACAGTCCTGTAAGTCACTTGCTTTGCAGTTGTCCACACCGACGCTGGCTAAGAAGAACACCCAGGTTCACTGAGCGACAGCTCATTACTGACGTCTCACCAAAGTGCGCTTGGGCTGGTGTAGAAAACCTAAAGGATTGCATGATTCTGCCTGTTCCACAGAGGCATGGTGCAGCTCCTCTATGGCTTTCCTTTGAATGATGATCATAGCTAGGAAAGTAGAGTTGGAGCACCTCTGGTCTTACTTACCTAGAACCATCTTGGACATCATCCCTAACTCTGTGAAAGACTTTCACAAATGCACTTCCTACAATTTTCCTGAATTAAAGCAGACTTCTCTCAGGTGGCCCCAGGCTTCCTTTTGTTGTTGTTTTTCTGTTTTTGTTTTTGCTTTGTGATACTGTGTTCTACCTCTGAGCTACATCCCCAGCCTTTTTCAAAATTGCTTTTTATTTTGAAATAGGGTCTCACTAAGTTACCACATGCTGGCCTTGCAACTGTGATCCTCCTATTTCAGCCTCCCAAGTACCCAAACTTCCCTTTGAGTTTGATTCCAAGTAGATTTCCTGGAGATGTCCTAGAAGCCCAGACTTTCAAGAGATGCACAGATACACCTAACAGTGGTGGACAGTGAAAGGATTAAAAACAAATATGACCTTATTCGAACGGGGTTGAGTACTGGCTATGTGGGATATCATACCTAATAATTATGTAGAAATAGAAAAGGTATCAGTTGCATGTTCTAATAGATCTGAATTCTGGGTGTCTTATTATCACTAGGTAAGCCTTCATGGGAGAAAGAATGAAAAAGAGCAAGTGAGGATAACATCGATCCAGTGTTTATTACGTGCTTGGCTTTGCATTCTCCCTTTGCTGCACAATCTCATTTAACCTTCAAAACTGTCCTGTGATGGAGACATTGCTGTTATTCCCATTTTATAGTTGAGGAGTCTATTCTCAATCCATAGAGAGAATCAGGTTTGGATCCAATGTCAAAGCCACACAATAGAGTTCAAATCCTGTTCTCATTTATGCTTTATAGATTCCATAAACATCAGAGTAAGGCAAAGAAAGAAGACGAGAGAGAGAGAGAGAGAGAGAGAGAGAGAGAGAGAGAGAGAAATGGAAAGTGAATTTATAGATTATAGATCCTGAACCAAGATTTGTAGATAATCTGACTCTTTGGAAGTTAAAGGCCTTCCAAATGATTTCTCCATTATTTTCTGGGGCTATGTGACAGGTAAGCTGGTGGGAGAGATGAGATAGGTTAGCCATCTGATAAATCCAGAATCAACTTACCACCATGGCTAAAACTGCATTATTAAGGCTGACAATTGGTGTGTGTATGTGTGTGTGTGTGTGTGTGTGTGTGTGTGTGTGTGTGTGTTCACACGCACTCCCAAGCACATGCATGAAAAAGATTGGGGTAATTGAGAAGCAAGGAAGAAGATTAAGGCAGAAATTCCCTCTAACATTGTAAATATAATTTGAGAATAGCATGTAAGTAAGCAATCTCTGAATATTGGTATGGATAATTTTATAATACTAGCAAAGAATTTTGCAAACCAAATGGTATTCTGCTTTCTCCATGAAATTTACTATTACATTTTTAATTCTTCAATATATTGTACTAAATTTAAATGAATACTACACTCATGCAATCTAAGAAGAAAAAGTACCATAATCATATATACATGAAGTTTTGCCCATGGAAGAGCCCTAGTCCCCACTGCTTCGTCTACATAATCACTTGTGTTAGATTCTTGTATGTTCTTCTCATATGTAAAAGTAAGTACAAATATGTGTGCTAATGAACATCCTTTTATAAAAGTAGCATACAATATATATTTAATCAATACCTTGTTTTTTCTCCTTATCAATAATCCTGGATACCTGGAGATCTTTCTAAATCAAGACAGAGTTATTTTTCTTCTATATAGCCACATAATATTCCCTTACATTGTGTGTTACGTTATAGTTTATTTCATCAATTTCTTATTGATGGGCACCTGGATTGTTTCCAGTTCTGCAAATAAAAATAAATAAATAAATAAAGTAAGTAAGTAAATAAATAAAATAAATAACCTAGGACAAAGGTCATTTCGGTTATGAGCAAGTATTGGAGTAAGATACAAGACTAAGATTGCTGTGAGAAGGGGTATTTATAGGTGTAATTTTGATTAATATCAAATTGTCCTTCATAGTGGTTGTGTTGATAGTGTAAACTCTATGGGTAGACTCAGGCTTTCTGTTCATAAGTTCTGACCAAGTTTTATGAGAGGAGATGTCATGTTGGAAGGGGCAAAGGATTTCAACATTTGAACATGTTGCTAAGGAACTGTGTTAGGTAATTGTACCACTATGAGTCTTATTTCCCTAATCCATAATGAGAGGGAGTAGGAAATGATAGTTTGTAAAGTTCCCTCCTCCAAAAGCTTTTTAAAATAACAAGATTTTATACTTCCTGTAATTATCAACATCTTGTATTTCATGTTTGACATTACCCTAATTCTGCGATCTTTTCCAATATCCAAAAGCAAAGCAAAACCTTTCAACAGCTGTTTCCCTCAGAATGAGTTTCCTACGAATAATAACTACTGTTAGTCACTGTACTGAAATGAAGTGGAACCTAGGTGCTACCTAGAGTAGAATTCAGCTACCAGGTGGTTTGACTAGCTCGTAAGCATCACATTTCACTGCAGCTGTGGCATCAGCTGGCAGCTTATACTGTGGGTAGTAACTGGACTGAGTTTGTCGGGTGAATAGCTATAGGACAGTGACAGGATCCATTTAAGGTGTTCCCGGCACAGTGTTTCAGTGAGCAGGTACTCTCAACCAGCCAGAGGAGCCCGTTTGTCACATATACACCGCACCGGGCTCTCCAGTAAAGATGCTCAGAGGCATATAGTTGACAAGAGCAGACAGAGGGGTGATCGTATTAGGAGTAGACTAAATCCCGCTGCACACTCTAGTTTGAAGTCTGAGTGGATGTGCATTATAGTCCTTGAGAGAAGCCAGCAACAAGGCCAGCGTTTCTTGGCACTCTGAATTTTCTCTTGCTTTCTTACTGCAAAACCACAGCCACCTAACCCACTCTCAGGAGGTTGATATTTGAATAAAAATACATTAATTGTGGGCTATTCCATTATAGAAATATACCAGTCTTTTTACTCCGGCTCTGGAAGTTTTAGCAATAGAGAGAAAAAAAAAACCTACAACCTTCTGTGACTTAAAGAAAATATTATTAGTTGAATGTCTATTTTCTGCCAAACTGAGCAGGCTGCTCTTTGTGTGAGCGAAGCCAGAAAGCTAAGCTAGGCTTTTGTTTCCCAGTGGAAATTAGCAAAGTCTTTTTGCTGTCAAAGTTCTGGGTAGCCTTTCAGACAGGAAACGAAGACCAAAATTGAACGCTACACTAGACATATACATTTTTCTATGGCTGGAAGAGAAGGTTTATTGAGGAGCTGATCGTTGTAGATGTTGTATAGAACACTGCACATGCAACAACATTAATTGTTTCTGTGCAGATAAATCTTTCTAGAACACTGAAGTTATCAAATCTCCATCTCTTCAAAGCCCCATACCTATATTGCTTCTTATCAGGGAAAAAAATAACTCCGCAGATAATAGTTCCCTAGGAGTAAATATCTCATCTTATTTTCCCTTTTCATCTCCCAGATAAAAAATGCAATATGAAAAGATAATTCTTCTGAACTGTCAGAACCCATTAGAATTTCTATAGCCTGATGCTCTTTAAGGTAAACATACCGTATGCAGTTACTGCAATAAACCCGTCGTATTTACATTTTGATTGTCGAACACTGTACAAATTGCACATAATTGCCTTCTCTACGGCTACACTTCTGCTATTTGAAACTTTTGAAAATCTTCCTCATCTGGAATTCAGTAACAGATTAATCTTCCCATCAAATAAGGGGACAGGAAATTGTCTTCTACAGTCGGATCCTGTGAGGACACTACTAATTAGAAGCCATTTCCTGCTATCCGACCACTTTCTAGCAACACTCCCTGGAGGTCCACAAGGTGCCACGTGGTCCCATTTGAGCTGAAGCCCTTGGTGGGTCAGTAGGACTTGTCTAGGAGCTGCGTTGGGAGATAGTAAGACTACAAATTATTTCCAGATCTGTGCTGTCTGTAGAGCAGAGATTTGCAACCTTAGCTCTGTCAATATTTTGAGCCAAAAAAATTCTTTTTCTGTAGGGACTGCCTTGTGCATTTGTAAGATGTTTAGCGGTTTTCCTGGCCCCTACCTACTAGGTGCCAGTAGCAACTCCCCAAGTTTTGAAAATCAAATGTGTCCCCAGACATTGCTGAAGTTCCCCCTGGGGACCAAAATTACCCTCATTATGAGAACCACTGCTGAAGAAAAATTGTAATCAGATTATGTATCTAAATGGGGATGAGCTCACTGGCAATATTAAAATACAGTCTTTGGGATAAGTTTCTTCTCTGTTTTTACACAAATGCCAAAAAACAAAACAAAACAAAAATGGTGCCACCATTTGCTTTTTCTGCGAGACGTCTCTGTGCCGGGTGGACTCAGATGAGAGGCGTGATTCCTCTGCTCCGTTGCCCTGCTTGTGCAGTGTGGTAGCTCCAGCTTTTGTTCATGTTTCCAGAGCCCACGTCTGGGTTTCTTTCTAAAACATGTAGTTGGTGGCCTAAAAACAGAAGATGTACTTTCCAGAGATGGTAGTACAATCTATATTTGGGATTGCTAAGACTTAGAATTAATGTACGCTTAGTCTGTTTGGACGGCTATAACAAAATACCATAGACCAAGCGGCTTCTAAACAACAGAAGTTTATTTCTCATAGTCCCAAAGGCTGGGAAGTCCAAGATGGAGGCACTGGCAGATTGGGTGTCTGGAGAGGGCCTGGTTCATGGTTCATAGTAGAAGGGGCAAGCGAGCTCTCATCTCAGAGATCCTCTCCCCTCCTCTCCTCCTCTCCTCCTCTCC
>PVJS01059505.1:0-11497 GCA_004027185.1 Glis glis
CCCTTTTTAATTTTTGTTTTGAAACAGGGTCTCGCTAGGTTGCTGAGAACCTCACTAAGTTTCTAAGGTGGGTCTCAAACCTGCCATCCTCCTCTCTCAGCCTCAAAAATACTGAAATTACAGGTGTGTGCCACCATGCCTAACTGCTGTTAAATTTTAACCAATCAAATTTAAGAGGAAATACTTTCCAATACGTTCAGAAAATCTCCTTTAAGTGAGGGGAGCAGGGTATATTCTTCATTGCCCATCCAACATTCCACTGCCTAACTGGGACTGTAATTTGCTGAAGAGCTAGCAGGCATCTTGGCTCATGAGGACTGTGGCTCAACATTCAACATCATAACATGGACCTCTGGAGGCATCCTTAAAATGTCATTGAGCTGGCATAATATCCACAGCTGGCATTCTCTTTGACTTCTTGTACATGAGAGATAAAACCCTGGTACTTTGAGTTTACTAAGATACACAGAGTAATTCCTGATGTACATCCTCAGAAACTGCTCTTTACTGCCCAGCTCCTCTAGAATATATCATTTGTTCTAAAGATATGCAAACCAGTTACAAGTTAAAACTATCTTAGAATGGGAAGAGTCAGAGAAACCAACTAGGAGAGGGAGGAATTTCCTCTACTCATAGCAATGGGAATAATTGCAGGGGAATTATAAATGACTCCAGTTAATTTTTTCTTGAGAAAATGGGAATGGAGTTTGCCTTTGAAAACAGGCTGACTCCCATAAAAAAGTCCAACTTGTTGAGACTAAGGTAAAGGATTGAAACATCTATTTTAATTAAAATTTAAGTAAAAGATTCCCTTGTCATCCATCTGTATAAATTGGAAGTGAGAAAAATTCTCCTGTATTCCATAATTCTTATTAATCATACCGATAACTTCCATTTTTATAGTTATAAGTAATCCCAGTTGAGTACCACAAGCACCCTTCAAGGTTGAAATCATTACCTCCTTTTAAAAATAAGAAACAAGGTTAGAAAGTCTAAATCATTTCTTCATAAATAACCAGTTGTAGAGAGAGGTCTCAAACACAGATATTCTGATTTCATAGTAGTGTTTTTTTTAATATGAGGAATCCCTTATTTAAAAAAAACATACATTTATATCCAAACTCAAAAAATGAGTGTGTCTAATATTACTTAACATCTGAACTTCAAAAGTGCTGACTTTTTATCCATCATCAATGGGATGTAGATCATTTTGATATTTAGAGGCACACACAACATTGTGAAGTCTTTTCTAAACATGTTACATTAGTAGGAGACATTTATGACTACCTACTGTATGACTCTCTTCTGCTCATTCCTGGACAGAGTTGGCTTTTACATGATTGTGACATACACTGGGCTTTGACATTTAGTCACACTTAAGCAGAGTGAGTTAAATCCAATTGCAACAGTTAGTGTTACTTATCCACTGCTATGAATGCCATGACGTATTGGAGCCCACTGGCGAGGTCCACAGTATTCTGCGAGAATGAAATACTTTCACCACAGTCAAGCAGAATAATGCTACTAGGGATGAGAATTGAATATATCAGAATTCCTATTTTTTCATGATTGAGGCTAAGGAAAAGCGAAAGACCAAATCAATTTTCTGACCCAGTAAAATGGCTTCATATGGCCTCAGAAATTGAAGACATTATAAATGTAATCTATTTTAAACTTCTTTACCCTAGTTATAAAGTAGAAAATATAATTCTTTCGTTGGGCGCACTTACAAAAGAATCATGTTTTCAGTTACTATGTTAACATAAATTAGCATATTTTAAAATGAAAACATCAATTTTAAAAAATAAAGTCTACCGGTTATAATAATATATTATTTTCTAGTCATAAAATCAAATTTGGTTTAATTCTTATACTTATGATGCTCTTAATGAGAAATAATGCTGAACTGTGGTTGGGAAAAGAAAGGAGGAATCATATTTAGAATAAATGTGGTTATAAGGTTTTCTGTACCATTTATCCGTATCTCCTAGAATGGTTATAAAGATTTAGAATCAGAGATCAGAAGACTAAATCCCAACCTCTGGCTTTGATCTAACCATGAAAACTCTTTTGAAAAGTAGGGGTAATAATCTTATCTGGAGATGGACACACACACACACACCTATATATATTCTACTAGACAAGAGATAATAATATTCTCACTTTAATTGCTACTAAATCCAGGGTCATTACATTGCCTGTGTGTGTGTGTGTGTGTGTGTGTGTGTGTGTGTGTGTGTATTCACATATATAATAAAATGAATATTAAAACACCTTGACTTTGTAGAATTTTACTATTTGACGGTGATATTTTTCCATTTAAAAGTGACTCCTTTGCTGAGAAAAAAAACATGATGGGATATGACCATGATGGAATTTTTTTTTAATCAATAGCATGAATTATCTGCACAGCAGTCTTATTAGAAAACATATTCATATCTATGCTATACTGTTCTTTTGGAATCTAGAAGAATTATCAGAAATGGTGTTAGTACTTTCTTTAAGCACTTGAGGTCAATCAATTTGTTGAAATCAGGAGCTAGTCATTCAAAGTTTACATCGGATTTGGGTATCTGTATTAAGTCAGGATCCTGGTCTCATGCAATGCTTTATAAAACTTGGGAGTGTTTATTTGCCCTTTCCCCTGGAAGACACTCCATAGCTTTCATAGATCCTCAAAGGTTGGGAATATTGTTAATAGATTATGTCAGCTTGGCATGACATAGTGGCTCATGCCTATAATCCCAGTACTCGGGAATCTGAGACAGGAGGATCGCAGGTTTGAGGTCAGCCTCAACAATTTAGTGAGGCCCTCGGCAACTTAGTGAGACCCTATTTCAAAATAAAAAAATAAAATAAAATGGGACTGGGAGTTTAGCTCTGAAGTAGAATGCCCCTGGATTCAATCCCTAGCACCCACACAAACAGACAAATAGATTATGTCCTTTGTCCCTATAAAATTCTTTTAAGTGAATTGAATATTGATACTATATTCTCTCATGGACTTTTCATGAAATGATCACATGGTTACAACTACTATATTTATTATGGAAGTTTTCTTTAAGTTGTGTCCATTATGAGACTACAAAGGAGAATCATGTTTCATCTGGAGGTGCAAAGGCACGTGTGGTCCCGTGGTCTTCTGGACACAAATGCATTCAACATGTCTACATTGAATACAAGCTGTAGCCCTGGTTGTGCGTAGGGGTCCTGTCCTGTACAACACGAACTTCCTTCTTCACAGAACCTCCATTCTTGTGACTTCATGAAGTTTAGACTCCAGTGTGGACTGTGGACATTTTGAAATGGTTTCTTCCTTGCATTGGGTACTAGAAAGTTCTCAAACTTACTAATAGTCCTATTATAACAATCACATGAGGTAGTATGAGCTCATTTTATTTCTGTTATTTTATTTCTCTTCATCTGAACTCTTCACTTATAAATTTTGAAACCACTTTAAATTCCCTTGAAAATAAAACAACAGATACAATATAAAAGACAACAACTTTGCTAATTATTAACACATGATTTAAGGTAGTATATATATTTTTACCTTAATAAAAAAGGTTTTGCTTCACTGGAGAAAATTGGAATATACATCACATTTGCTTCATTTCCCTTGGGTTTTTGAATCATCCAAGTTAAGCAAAATACCTTCTAAAAATTCTGAGACTTTCTGAGATAATTTTTTAAAGTGGTCCTACACCAAACTTAAGTTCATGGCCAACAGTTGGTTTTATGCTGGAGTGGTTACATAATTTGTGGGTTCCAGTCAAAATGAAAATGCAAGATCTCTTGCCCAAAACCTATTAAGAATTTTAAGACCGAAACGATTGAGCATTACACTAAGCTCAGACACCCTCTAGAGTAGGAGAGATCTACATGACTATGCAGGCCCACCAAACTGACCTTGTTCTCATGAATAAGTTTGATTTTTAGTGGTTTAATTTTTCCCGTTTTTAGTACAAGTTATGAGAGGGGATTTTTGAGGGAACTCTTTTATAATGTGAATATGAAGACAGAATATTGTTCATTGGATTAATTTCTTTTTTTTTTGCGGTACCGGGGATTGAACCCAGGGGCGTTCTACCTCCGCGCTACACCCCCGGCCCTGTTTTTTTATACTTTATTTTGAAACTGGTCTCACGAAGTTGCGGAGGGCCTCACTAAGTAGAGAGAGAGAGAGACAGGGAGAGAGAGAGAGAGAGCACTGAGGCTGGCTGTGAACCCGGATCCTCCAGTCTCAGCCTCCCAAAGTACTGGGATTACAAGCGTACGCCACCATGCCTGGCCTCATTGGATTAATTTCTACCATGGAGGAGATCAGCAGGCAAGATGTCAGCATCACTCTCTGACTCTATACCCATGTAAACACCATCACTCTGTTTATAAAGAATTGCTGGAGGTGACAGGAAGGAAGCCATGACATTATATTAAAGCATCAAAGGAAATACCAGACATGAGTTGTACAGGCATATGTACTCCAAGGGCAGGAATCTAATAGGGATTTTTTTTGTGTGTGTGGTACCGGGGATTGAACCCAGGGGCGTTCTACCTCTGCGCTACACCCCCAGCCCTATTTTTTATACTTTATTTTGAAAACAGGTCTCACGAAGTTGCAGAGGGCCTCAGTAAGTAGAGAGAGAGAGAGAGAGAGAGAGAGAGGGAGAGATAGCTGAGGCTGGCTGCGAACCCGGATCCTCCGGTCTCCGCCTCCCAAAGTACTGGGATTACATGCCCGGCTCTAATAGGGATTTTATAATATTTTTTAATTTTAATTTTAATTTTTTGTGGTACTGAGGATTGAATCCAAGGACATTCTACCTCCAAGCTACTCCCCCAGTCCTATTTTATTTTTTATTTTGAAACAAGGTCTTCCTATGTTGCTGAGAGCCTCACTAATTTGCTGAGGCTGGCTTCGAACCTGCGATCCTCTTGTCTCAGTCTCCCAAGTAATGGGATTACAGGCATGAGCCACCACACACTGTTCTAATGGGCATCTTCCTGGTGACCTGAATCTTATGGCTCAGTAGAAACCAAGGTTCCTGAGTTCTTTTGGAATTGTCTTGGTTTTTGGAAAATCTGAAGAAATGTATCAAAAAAGGGTCAACAGTCTCCTACAAGACCTTTCAACCCACCCTAGAAGTGATCTAATTCCACACTTTAACATTTCTGTTTGAGAACTGTGATCCTTTTTATTCCAAAAATATAACTGTCCTAAAAAGTGTCATAGGTCAGTTAAATACATTTGCAGAAACAAAATTAATTAAGCTCAAAGAATCAACAACAAAAAACTCCTGTAACTGCTGATTATAACAAGATCATAGAATACAAGATTGCAATATACAGAAGTCAATTTATCAAAAAAAAAAAAAAGCTACAGTAATCAAGGCTGTGTGGTATTAGCTAAAGAATAGACAAAATAGATCAATGGAACAGAACAGAGAGTCCAGAAATAGATACACATAAATATAGTCAACTGACTTTTGACCAAGGATCAAAGGCAATATAATGGAGAAAAGATGAGCTTTTCAACAAATGGTGTTGGAACAACTGGGTATCCATACATACACATTCAGAAAGAATCTAGACACAGACCTTATGCCCTTCACAAAAATTAACTCACAGTATATCACTGACCTAAATGTAAAACACAAAAGTCAAACTCCTAGAAGATAACACAGAGGAAAATTTAGATGACCTTGGTATTGGGGATGACTTTGTGGCTATGTTATCAAAAGCATGATTCATGAAAGAAAGAATTGATAAGCTATACTTCATTATAGCAAAAAAAGTCTACTCTGGGAATGTTGGTTTCAAGGCAATGAAAAGATAAGCTACCATGGGATTGAAGATTTGCAAAAAATATATGTGATAAGGGATGATAATCCAAAATATACAAAGAACTCTTCAAACTTAACAATAAGAAAATAATCTGATTCAAAAACTGGGCCAAAGATTTGAAAAGATATCTCATTAAAGAAGGTATACAGATGGCAAATAAATATATAAAAATAAGCTCCATACCATGTGTCATCAAGAGAATATAAATTAAGCCAGGTGTGGTGGAGCACACCTATAATCCCAGTATTTGGGAGGCTGAGACAGGAGGATCACAGGTTCAAGGACAGTCTCAGCAACTTAGTGAGACCCTGTTTCAAAATAAAAAATAAAATAGGGCTAAGATGCAGCTCAGAGGTAGAATGCCCTTGGGTTCAATCCCCAGCACTACACACGCACACACACACAAAAAAAAAAAAAAAAAAAAAAAAAATATATATATATATATATATATATATATATATATATATATATATATATAAACAACAATGAATAATACCATTCCTTGACTAATCGAAAGGTCAAAATCCAGAATACTGGAAACACCAAATATTTATTGCTGGCAGGAATGAGAAATGGCACAGCCACCATGAAAGACAGTTTGGCATTTTCTTACAAAACTAAATATACACTTACCACACAATCCAGCAACCACTTTCATTGGTCTTTAACCCAAAGGAACTAAAAAATTATGTCCACAGGAAAACCTGCAATTGAATGTTTATAGCATCTTCATCCATAATTGCCCAAACATGGAAACAACCAAGATATCTTTCTTTCACTTACTGAATGAATGGATAAGCCATGATACAGTCAGACAGCGGAACACCTTTTTGCACTAAGAATAAATGAGTTATCAGTCCAATCAAAAAATGCAAGAACATCCAATGCTTATTAATAAGTGAAAAATGGCAGGCTGAAAAAGCTAATACTGAATATCACAAGTATATGATTTTCTGCAAAGGGAAAAACTATGGAGATGGTGAACATATCAGGGGCTGTCAAGAGTTAGAGGGGAAGGAAGGATGAGTAGTTGAAGCCCAGTAGGTTTTTAGAGCAACAGAACTATTCTGTATGATACTATAATGATTTGGAACAATGAAACTATTTTGTGTGAAACCATAGGGATGGATACATGTTATTATATATTGGTCCAAACCAGTAGAATGTACCCCAAGAGTGAACTCTAATGTAAACTATGGACTTCAGGTGATAACTATATATCAGTGTAGACTCAGAGAGGGTAAAAAATATCACTTTGGTGGAAGATTTTGATTGCAGGGCAACTGTGTATGCACAGTGTTGGGCGGGCAGGGGCCATGGGGGACATTCTTACCTTCTGCTCCATTTGCTGTGAACTTAAAACGTCTCTAAAATTAAATTCTATCAAAAAACATCGAAAAACCAATAATAAGTAAGAAAAAGGTATCATTGAAATGCTAACGTTTATTTTACATCATATTCTACATCATAAAATACAAAAGCAGAGAAGCAAAGCCCTTGGGGCTGAGGAGCTAGCTCTGGGTGGAACATTCTGGATGGTCCCTCTTAGGATTGCATTTTTGTGTCTTATTCTCCCTCAGGGTAGATCTTACATCTCCAGATAAATCTTCTTCCATTTTCTTCTTTGTGGCCATTAATTTTGGACCCAGATATCATTTTCTCAACTCTACAATTTGCCTTCCTCTTTTTTTGTTGTTGTACTAGGGATTGAACCCAGAGTCATTCTACCTCTGAGCTACATCCCCAACCCTATTGTATTGTATTGTATTGTATTGTATCGTATCGTATCGTATCATATTCTATTCTATTCTATTCTATTCTATTCTATTCTATTCTATTCTATATTGAAACAGGGTCTCACTAGGTTGCTGAGAATCTCACTAAGTTTCTGAGGCTGGTCTTGAACCTCCAACCTCCTGTCTCAGATTTTCAAGTACTGGGATTACACGTGTGTGCCGCCACGTCCAACCAATTTGCCTTCCTCTTGGAAATAGATGATGGGCATAAGCTCTCTGAGAACATCAGCTTTCCTGCTTAGAAAGTTGACTTCACAATCAGGACTTTTGAACCATAAGCACCTAGTAACTAGTACTCTATGGATAATCGTGGGAACGCAGAACCAAGAACTTGAGTGTCGTGGCCGGAGATGCCCTTCCTGCCTCTCATGTTTCAGTTTGAAAGAGCTCCTCAGGTCTCCCGATATATCCAGGCAATGTTTCCACTGTGGATAAATACCCATTATCTTTAATTTATATTAAGTAGGAATGTCCTGCTCGGGATTGCCCATCACTTTGCAGATCCTATTTCAGGAATGCTAGCTTGACTGTCTATACTTGCTTTAAGGAAATAAGTTAGAGATATTGCAGCAAGCGAGTTAAAAGCATTAAAAAAATATTTGCCTTACGTCAAATTGGCAGTCGTTGTTCAAGCTAACAATTTATTCTCTCCCCATAACTGCAAATGCAACAAATTTTGTGGCTTACATTGCCATTTTTGTTTAAAATACATTACGGCCTGCAATCTTACTTCATTTGGTGCTAGTCTGGTAAATGGCTATTTTTCATTTTGAGAATTTCAATCTGAGTACTGATCGGCGGGTTAATATTACACAAAGTGCACCCTCGGGGAATATAAAGGGATGGTTGGATCTTAGGAACTCGCAAAATCGTTCTTTACTTCAAAATGGGAATACTTTCATCAACAAAATGACTTGGAACAAGTAGACCCGTTCCTGGTGTGCCAGGTTATTTGAGTGATATTTCACCAAATTCCTCAAACTTTCCATCATGTACTTTCTTTGTTTCAAATGTTGATTGTATTTATTTATTTATTTATTTATTTATTTATTTATTTATTTGGTACTAGGGATTGAACTTAGGAGCATTCTATCTCCTAGCTATATAACACCAGTACTTTTATTTGTTTTTTTATTCTTTTTATTTTGAAACAGGGTCTGGCTAAGTTGCTACGGGCCTCACTAAATTGTGGAGGCTAGCCTTGGACCTCTCTCTCTCTCTCTCTCTCTCTCTCTCTCTCTGTCTCCCATGGGGGAGGGGGATAGTTACAGATGTGGTTATGATCATTATCTTTATTAGTGACAGAATTCTATTCTCCAGGAAGCACCAAGAAAGCACACAAATAAACAGGAGGCAGGGCTAGATGAGCATTGACGCATTGACGTTGTCTGGCCCTTTGGTCAGTGTTTATGGAGGGGAAGGGAGCTCCCACCCCAGGCATTTCTTTTTTATTGGTGCATTGAAGTCTCACATCGTAATGTAGTTCAGAGTGACAGGGACACACATGCACACAGCACTTGGTGAGCTTCCCCCGGCTCCCTCCTCACTCCCTCCCCTTCCCCATACATGATATTGAGATTGGCATTGGTAATTTCACATATGTACATAACATCAGTGGAAGTGTTTCCTTCATTAAGTCTCCCTCCTCCCCACCTCCACCCTCCCCTGGACCCCTTCCATCACTCTATTAGGACTTCATCTCCATTATCCAAAGCCCCTCTGGTATCCAGATTACCCCCACATATGAGAGAAAACACATGACCCTTCGCTTTCTGTGACTGGCGAATCTCACTTAACATAATGTTCTCCAGGTCCATCCATTTTCCTGAAAATGACCTAATTTATTCTTCTTTATTGAGATACTCAATATTTTAGTAGTAGAGATACAAAGATACATCCTCAATTGTCTGTCTGTGACTTAACTCATGAGAGAGATCAAATACAAGGAGCTAGTGAAACTGGTTTAGTCTCCAGCATGGTTTATAGCTAGGCATGTTATGTTATAGCTAGGCATGGTTTTCTCTTCCGGGGTTATTTTTCTTCATGTGAGGTTGTCTCCGTCTATCGATTGCGCTAAGTGGGTTGATGGCGACTGAGCATCCCCGGTCCACGCCAAGGTGCCTATCTTTCCACCTTGCCACTTCTTCATCTGCCTGCATAGTTGATTGTCTCCCTTTATTACCTGCGTTGAGCCTGACTTGAATATTTCACCTTCTCACTCATTTGCCGTTAAGATTCTGTCTCTGGAGGAAGCTCTGCTCTCACGATGATCTATCAGCGGGGTAGAGGAGAGACTGCACATTCTTACCAAATTAAATGTCTGTCTGGGAGATGCAGGGATGAGCGCAAGGGTGGTGCCACATTGCACTTCAAATTCATGAGAAACTTGGGGAGAGAGAAAAGTTAGTTCATGCTACACATTGATTTAGCATCACCAGGCCAAGTCAAAGGAAAGGTCCTCAGTTGTCTTTATTGTCTTCCTATTGTCCTTCTTTTCCTTCTCCCCTCCTCTTCCTCCTCCTCTTCTGCAATCTTTTCTAAGGCATGTTTTTCAAATGTGATATGCATCCATTATTCAGAAACACACACACACACACACACACACACACACACACACACACACACACATGAACGTATGAGTCTATAGAAAGGCCCAGGTTAGCCTTTTGTTGCTATCCCAGGATTGCAGGTGGAGAAAGAAGATCACTTCAGAAAGTAAAACAAGATGTACACCAGGCTGTACACCTGTAATCCCAGCTACCAGGGAGGTTGAGGCAGGAGGATCACAAGTTCAAGGCCAGCCTAGGCAATTTAGCAAAACCCTGTCTCAAAATAAAAAAAACAAAAATTGGCTGGGTGTGCAGCTCAGTGGTAGAGCACCCCTGGGTTCAATCCCCAGTACCACCAAATAAATCAGCAAGTAAATAAATAAAGTAAAACAAACAACAAAAAAGACATTTTAGGGTCAGGTAAGTATGACCAATTATATTTAGCAGGTAGGTAGTTGTTAGATTAAAAAAAATTAAGAAGTTGCTGGGTGTGGTGGCACACGTAATCCCGGTACTTGGGAGGCTGAGACACGAGGATTGCAGGTTCAAGGACAGCCTCAGCAACTTACCAGAACTCTGTTTCAAAAAACGAAAAAAAGGACTGGGGGTGTAGCTCAGAGGTAGAATTCCCCTGAGTCCAATTCCCAGTACCACACACACACACACACACACACACACATACACACACACAAAATTAAACAGTGAAAATCATAGCACACTATTGGATACCAGAAAATATATCCCCAAGTTGACAGACCGTGCCACCAGTGTGGAGCAATACCTCCTCCCGCCTTCTGTCCTCTGAGCCATGCTTCCAGCCCCTCTCCTTTTCTTTCCTTTCTAGTTCCTAGTAGAGGTCACAGTCACAAGGGCAGCATCATTCTCAGCCATGCCCCACCATTTAACCATGCCAGAAGAGCCGGCTTCCCAAGTTCCCCTTCTTCAAAACTAGATTCCGTAGTAAAAATTGCAGTAGTATTGGGAAGTTTGTAAAGAAAGACAGATTGTATTTCAATAAACTTAGACCTTTGCTTTGCTGGTTCTATATCATATTCCAGCCATGTCATATCATTTGGAATTAAGTCTAAAATAGCAATGTATACTCTTCTTCTCTCCTCCTCCTCCTCCTCCTCCTCCTCCTCCTCCTCCTCCTTCTTCTTCCTCTCCTCCTCCTCTTCCTCTTTCTTCTTCTTCCTCTTCTCCTCCTCCTCCTCTTCCTCCTCCTTCTTCTTCTTCCTCTCCTCCTCCTCCTCCTCCTCCTCCTTCTTCTTCCTCTTCTTCTTCTTCTTCTTCTTCTTCTTCTTCTTC
>PVJS01059506.1:0-11502 GCA_004027185.1 Glis glis
CCCCAGGCCGGGTCACCCCCCGGAGAGGGTGGGCAGGGAAAAGAAATAGGTGGGTTCTCCCAGACCCTTCCGTATCGAAGACCCGAATCAACAACCCACCTGGTGAGCGCCATCTTCTTCCGCTTCTTCCAGCGCGAGCGACAGCGCCGCGGGGCGGGTCTTTCCCGGCGACGGGGAGCTGAAAGGGAGAAGAGCGTGGTGCGCAGGCGCTGTGGCCGAAAGGCCTTCTGGGACTTGTAGTTCTTTATGCAGGAGGACCCTTTCGCTGGGTTCTGACCGTACGCCGCGGTTGTCACCAGACAATTGCTTCAAGTCAAGAGGGACTGCATAATAATTCTTAAACTGTGACCTGACAGGGCGTTCCCTAGGCAAAATAACGAAGTTGGAGGGAGATACCTTTTAAGCCGCTTTACCTTATTTCCTGCTCCTTTCTGTTCCCCTAGTAAGGGTCCCAAATACAAAAGCCTTCGGGGCAGCAACTTTAAGTGAAAGGATGACAGGGTTTTAAAAAATTTATTTATTTATTTATTTATTTATTTATTTATTTATTTATTTATTTATTTTTAGGTACTGGGGATTGAACCCAGGGGCATTCTACCTCTGGGTTACACCCCCAGCCCTATTTTTGTTTATTCTTTATTTTGAAACAGGGTCTCACTAAGTTGCGGAGGGCCTCACTAAGTAGCTGAGGCTGGCCGCGAACCCGGATCCTCCGGTCTCAGCCTCCCAAGTATGGGATTACAAGAGTGGGCCACCACGCCTGGCAACTGAGTTTTTTAAATGGTAGGAAATCGTGAGACTAGCGAGTTTTATATGTGTATAATTATAAATCTTATCTGTAGTAACTGAGACTTAAATGGTGTAATATACGTAGATATGTTTTTACTCAACTCTAAAGCTATATATATGTATATATACATATATGTTAGTTCTTAGAGTTAATATTTTGATTGGCAGTGATCTTCTTTAACCTCTGCTCCGGGAACGTATTATTTCTAAAAAGAGAATAAAAGAGGAGCAAATTACAGAAGGTCCCAGAAGCCAAGATCAAGGAGCTTAGATTTAATTCAGCAGGTGATTTGGAGCTGAAGGAGGACTTAAGTAGAAGGTCTGAGTCAAAGAAACAGGCAAGAAAGACAATTCTTGAGGCAGACTGGGTTTCTATGGCAATGAGAGACAGAAGAGGCCACTAAGGACAAGGTTAAAATAATTAACGTGGGAAATCAGTAAGACCTAGACCAAGACCTGGGATGTAAGATTGAAAAGAGATGGAGAAGAGCTCTTAATAATCCATTTTCATTTTACAGAGGCATATTGTGAGGCATTTACACCAGGCTAGATCTCTCTCTGTCCCTGGGGTGTGTAGAGAATAGCAACTGACTTTAATAGCAATTTTAGTAAAACATAGTTAAAAAAGCAAATCTGCAAAAATGATATTATACCCCAAGGCCAAGTGCTCTGTTTGGCTCTGTGGGGGAGTGGTTTGGTGTTTGGCTATGCTAGATCTTCCATGCCCATCCATCCCTCATTATCACAGGTAATTAACAGCTGCTTGCTCATAATAGCACAGTACAAGCCCAGAATCAGTGCTGTGCCAGGTTGCAAGAAACAATCAACTCACCATACTCTTGTAATTCGTGATAGAGGGTGAAATTCATTCAGAGAACCGAGGACCTAACTTGATTCCTAAATAGTTAGCTGTGGCTGTGTAGCCACCAGTAACTTGTGAGATGATAGGATGGTGCAGTTAAGCACAGATTCTGAAGTCAGATTTCCCGGGTTACCATCCCAGTTCCCTAATTGTCTAACTCTGGATCCTGGGTAAACCATTTCTCTGTCTCAGTTTTCTCACTGACAAAAAAGGGGAGGAATAATTAGTATAACTTATTTTCATAAAGAGTATTAAATAAGTTAATCATGTAAAGTGCTTAGAACAATGTCTAGCATAGAGAAAACACTTGAAAAATAGTTATGAGCTGGGCGTGGTGGTGCATACCTGTGATCCTAGTACTTGGGAGGCTGAGACAGGAGGATCGCAGGCTCAGGACTAGCCTCAGCAACTTAGACCCTGTTTAAAAAAATAGTTATGATTTTCTGGTCTTAATTTAATTTGCCTTAAAATTTATTAAGCATCTTGCACTTCCAGTTTTGCATCTATAAAGTGAAACAACTGAACTCAGTTTTATTCCTGGGGTACCTTACAACTAATGTTCTATTGCATATGGTGGAAAGGAGTTGGTCAAAATATGACTTCATGAATCACATGGTTAACTGTAGTTTTCTCAAGATCACAATGTCTAAGGAGGGGAAGAATATTGTGAACAAACCTCACAGGGAGTACACTTGGTAGATGGGGCACATTAGCCACCTGGTGAGTGAGTTCCAAAATTATCGAAGTCCAATTGCTCAATTAGGTGGATGCAGGCCTTTGTGGAAAGTAAAGTGTAGCTTTAAGTGAATGGTTCTTGGGAGAACTGACTTTAGCCCAGGGGAGGTCCAGAACAACATGGCATGTAAAGCCCCACCATGTTAGAGGATGATGCAGGTGTTGCTAGGTGAGTCCTCAAAATTCCAAGGCCTGCTGAAGCCAAAAAAATAAAAGTACTTAACGCCAGGAGTTTCTCATCAGGGCCAGTTCATGGGGGGACTACCTATGCAGTCACATAGAACCCCACACTCAGACAGACCCTGCACTGGGTTTAATGCTCTGCCACTGCCATCTTGAATTTTTGTTTGTTTTTGTGGTTGGGGATTGGACCCAGGGGCTGTCTGCCTGCGGGTGGGGCATCTAATCCTCTGTTTTCTCATTGACAGCATTTTCTTCCCTGGTACTCCATCTTTCCTTCCTCCTCATTCCTCACCCCCTCTTCCTCACTCAGACAAAACCAGTCCTTAAGGGATGAAATGTTGACTTGTTAACTGAGGAATTAATTTCTCAGGCCTCCTGGGCCCTGAGTTCTCTGACTACAGTGAAATGACTGACAGAGTGGAACCCTGACATGGCCTATGCTCTCCAAGTGTTATTCAAACTCTTGAGTTTATATTATTTTGAAGTCCAGTAGTTGAGGTTGGTAACTTGCATACTGGGGGGGGGGTGTTCAATAAAGTCTGATGTAACATACACCCAAGGGCAAGGGGAGTTTATTGAGACTCTCAGAGAGATGGGGGGAGTATACTCTAAGTTCTCATCTATGGGATCTGATGATATGTCCACCTTTGTGTGTGTATATGTGTGTGTGTGTTACTGGGGATTGGATCCAAGGCCTCGTGTATGCCAGGCAAGTGCTCTGCCACTGAGCTACATCCTCAGCCCCCAATATGTCCATTCTTAAAACATCAAAACAGAGCAAAAACACAAGCTCCAAAACAGAAACATCCTGTGGCAAACCATATATGTGTTTGGAATGATTTCAAAGCTACATGACACGTTCTTTTCCCCTATATGATGTATGTCTGAATTTATTTCAATGCCAATATAGGTTCTGATGCCATTATACTTAGTTATCACTGCAGGTTTATTAGCATTCTCTGACAAAAAGTAGAAATGTTCCACCTCACTATCTTTCCTTTTTAGATGTCTTTCATGTGGCCTCCCAATCTTTAATTTTTTATATATATAAAAATACTGGTTTGTGCCGGGGTGTGGTGCACACTTGGGTGGCTGAGACAGGAGGATTGCAGGCTCAAGGCCGGCCTCAGCAACTTAGCAAGACCCTCAGTAAATTGGTGAGACCCTGTTTCAAAATAAAAAATAAAAATAAAAAAGGGGCTGGGGGTGTAGATCAGAGATAGAATGCCCCTGGGTTCAATCCCCATCACAAAAACAAAAACAAGATATCGGTTTGTGTCTGGTGCAGTGGCACACGCCTGTCATTGCAGTACTTGGGAGACTGAGACAAGAGGATCACAAGTTCGAGACTAGCCTGGGCAACTTAGCCAGACCTTATCTGAAAATAAAAAATAAAAAAGGACTGGAGGTATAGCACAGTGGTAGAGCACCTCTGTGCTCAATCCCCTCACACGACTGGTTTGCATTTAAGTATAGTTAGAAAGGCTAGACCCAAAGATTACTTCGTAACTGTAAAAGGAAAAAGTCTACCTTTACAATGAAACAATTGGGCTGTCATCATTTAAGCTTCACAAATAGTGGGGAAGTCTGACATTAGATGCTTCCAAGAGGAATTCCCCCAATTTTCTGATCAAGCCAGTGCACAAGAAATGAAGGGGATAAATAATCAAGTTCAACAGTGTGGGGGAACAATGAGAAAAATCCAGAATGTGAGACGTTCAATAAGACGGCTGGCCTAGACTCTTCAAAAATTAGTATCATAGAATAGGTATCAGTGCAATAGATGAGAAGAGACATATCAAATGCCATAAGTAAACCTTGAGTGGATTTTGGTGCATTTGGGTGAAACTACTGTGATGATGCATAGTTGGAGTTTATTAGCCAGAGTAACTTGTTAGCTAGAGTGACTCCATATTGTTACCCAATATGACCTCAAACCTGGCCCTAAAACAGGGAAGTTGGCCATGAAGAAAATCAAACCAAGATGTTGGCAGGGTAATGGGTAACAACAATGTGTTACTGTTACTGTTGCATTGTCATTGCTAACAGTATATGTTCTTGCTTTTGTATGCTCCTTATGCTTGCTTGCTCTACTGTGGGAAGTAACCATTGGGACCTCTACCATGGGAACCTGCTATGGGAAACCAAACTATATAACCCTGGCTTGTGGCTCTCCTGTATATAAGGAGGGCTCTGAGACAGTTGGGCACTGCACTTGGGTCTTATGCTCTGCACAGTCCCAGCTGGCTGGTAATAAAGACTCTCAATTAACACCTTGGTTGGTCTAATTGGTCTTGATTAGGATGCTACCTCACAACATTATAAAAGATATTTCCAGGACATTTGAAGAACGGTGAATATGGATTAGTAGTAGACTACATGATGGAATTTTTGCTAAGTTTTTGGGAGTATTAATGACATCATGGTTAAGTAGAAAAATGTCCTTATTTTTAAGAAATGCATGCCAAAGGACTTGGGGATGAAGTGTGTGCAACTTACTTTGAAATAGTTCAACACCACAAGAACAAAACATGTGTATGTGTGCATTTTTATAGCCAGAGAGCAAAAGGGAATGAGAGAAACAAATATAGAAAAATGTTAAGAGTTGAGCCTAGAGGTGTAGGGGGAAGGGTGGATGGTATAGGCATTTACTGAATCATTGTTTCAACTTTTATATAAATATATATCAATTTCTCTACATGTATTATATATATCTATATGAAAAATTTCAAAATAAAAAACTGAGAGAAGAACAAATTTCAATTAAAGCCTTCAAGATTTTAGATGAGGCCCACCCACATTATGGAAGATAAACTACTCCAAGTGTACTGATTTAAATACTAATCTCATCATAGAAACATCTAGAATAATCTTCGACCAAATAGCCAAGTTGACACCTAAAATTAACCTCACTCCCTTTCTTTCCACACTACTCCACAAGTCTCTTCTGGTTCTTGTCCCCAGTGGAACCACTACAACAGAAACCAATTCTTTAAGAAAGAAACTTTATCTAAGGCAAGCTATACAAACTCCTGCTAAGTTCTAATTAAATAATGTTCCAGAAACCCTAGTCACTGAGGCAATATAACCAAAACAAACTATTCACTATAAAAATGTTCAAAAATTCTTTTAAAGTTGCAGATAAATCCAATTTGTGACTGGGCATAGTGGTACATATCTGTAATCCCAGCTATTTGGGAGGCTAAGGCAGGAGGATAGCAAGTTCCAGGTCAGCCTGGGCAACTTAGTGAGACAGTCTCAAAATAAAATAAAAATATCTGGGGGTGTAACTCAGTGGTAATGTTTGCCCAACATGTGGGAGGACCTGGATTGAATTCCAAGTACCATACACACACACACACACACACATATAACACACACACACACACACAAACACACACACACACAAACACAATCCAATTTGTGCATTGTAATTTATATTGCAGTTGGTTGATTTTGTTACACTGCAGTCACATTTAAAAAATGTCTCTCAGAAGACTTAATTTTAAAATAAACCTTACAGCCAGGCGTGGTGGCGCATGCTTGTAATCCCAGTACTTGGGAGGCTGAGACAGGAGGATCTCAGGTTCCTTGTCAATTTACTGAGGCCCTCCACAACTTAGTGAGACCCTGTTTCCAAATAAGAAATAAAATTAGGTTGGGGGTATAACTTGGAGGTAGAATGCCTCTGGGTTCAATCCCCAGGACCAAAAATAAAATAAAATAAGCCTACTCCTAGAACACACAACATTCTGTTCCTGTGCTGCTCTTTCTAAATAAGGTACAAGTGACTTCAACTGAAACTGAAATTTCAACATATCAAGGAAGAGGAAACAGAAGAGACAAAACTTGCAAAATAAAGTATAAATACCATAATCACTAATGCTGAAATTCCTAATGTTAGAAAATGAAGAGAAACGGCTCAACAGCAAAGAACAGGCTTTATGTGGGGTAAAAGCCTGGGAGGGAGCCACTGAATGGGGAGAACTGCCAGAGTAAGGATCCCACTTCCTTACAGCCTTGGGTATTTTTTTATAGGCTTAGGAGAGGGTTGAGGGTGCAGGAGCAGTTGTGTGAGCCACTGATTGGTGAGTTTTGAGATGGGGCTATATTTGGTAAGTCCTTGGCTGGGAGACAGGATGATGGTTGGGGCCTTTTCTTTGCATTCGCACCATTTTTCAGTTTCCTGCTGTTTTCTTGAGTTCCGGGTTTTGGGAGACCTTTGGCTTGAGTCCATAGTGCCTACATTCCAGAGGTCATATTTTCAGAAAATGGGGCACTGGTTTTCACTCTACTACTTCCTGCTGGGGAAGAGGCAATGAAGGATTTAGGGGCTGGAAGTTGTGTTGTCATAGGATCTGTGGGAGCCATAGAGGTCCGATGTATTAAGCAGTAGGATGTACTGGCCCCTGTTATGTAAGAGAAGAGGATCCTTTTTGTTACCCCTGAAATAGCACATTTGCCTCTGGTTATATCGTTCTTGCTGGGTGTTCAAGACCAAGCAGGTAGCCCTACGCTAGGCAAACAAGTTTTTCTAACATGATTTTGTTGTTAAGGTCAGTCAAGACTCCTCAGGGTTACTCTTAGGGACTTGGTGAGGCTTTACCTCTACCAGTTGTGCCATCTGCCAGGACGGGTCATGGTCTTGTTGACCATTTGTCTTCCTTTGAAGCATAGAGGACATTTTCCTCTCTGATGACCCTCCTTTTTGCAGAGTATGTGCTGGTGGCTCCAACTCTCTGGGGCCTTCATGATCTCCCTGTTTTTGGAAGTCAGATGACTCACTAGAATTGCAGGGGCTTTTAGGGAGGTCCTTCCCTGGGTCCTATTTGACCTTGGAGGGCTAGGGCCAAAATATTGACTGTTTTCCTCTTAGCTCTTTTATTTCCTGATTGTTCTCTCTCAGTTGTTGAACACCCAGAAGGTCAGTTTTACCAATCCTTTTAAGCTGTCTTTCAGGTGATGGCTATTATCTCAAAACACTGTTTGGGTGTTGTATATCTGTTCAACATTAACAGACAACAGTTACACAGTTTTATAAGAAAAACCCAAAGCAGAATTATCAGGAACAAAACAAATGCCTTCTTTTCACTTTCTTGATGGTCTCCTTTGAAGCTCAAAATTCAACAATTTGATTTAGCCAATTTTATTTTTTCCTTTGTTGTTCATGTTTTGGTCATCATATCTAAGAATCCTTTGCCAAATCCAAGATCATAAAGATTTACCCCTGTGTTTTCTTCTAAGAGTGCTACAAGATTTAGTTCTTACATTTAGGTCTGCGATTTATTTATTTATTGAGATAGGGGTTTCACTATGTTAACCATGCTGATCTCAAACTCTTGGTCTCAAGTAATCCTCCCACCTCAGCCTCCTGAGTAACTGGCGCTATAGGCATGCTCCATTGTGTCCAACTTAAATTAATTTTTTTAAGCTATGGCATGAAGCAAGTGTCCACTTTCATTCTTTTTCTGGTGGATTTCCAGTTTCCCAGCACCATTTGTTGGAAAGACTATTGTAACAAATAAGTCCTGGATGGTGTGGCACTTTGTTAAAAATCAGTTGACCAAAGCTGAGTGTGGTAGCGCACGTTTGTAATCCCAGTACATGGGAGGCTGAGACAGGAGGATCACAGGTTCGAAGCCAGCCTCGGCAACTCAGCAAGGCCCTTCACAACTTAGTGAGACCCTGTTTCCAGACAAAAAGTGATTAGCAGTTACCTACGGAGGGCTGGGGCAGGAAAGGTGAATAATTGTTAATAGGTAAGAGTTTTTTTTTTTGTGGTACTGGGGATTGAACCCAAGGGAATTCTACCTCCAAGATACATCCCCAACCCTATTTTTTATTCTTTATTTTGGATCAGGGTTTCACTAAGTTGCAGTGGGCCTCACTAAGTAGCTGAGGCTGGTTGCAAACCTGCAATTCTCCTATATTAGCCTCCTAAGTATTAGGATTATAGGCATGTGCCACCATGCCTGGCTTTTTATTTTTTTATTTAGAGTCTTGAAAAATTAAATAGTGGTGATTGTTTACACAACTTTATGCATATACTAAAAAAACTAATCTGTAGAATTTGAAAAGGTTAATTTTATGGTATGTGAAGTATATCTCAATAAAGCTACAAAAGCAGAGTTACATAAAATACAAAGTTAACAAAATGAAGAAATAAGTGAGTAAAAGTATGCTATTATTTTTTCCCCAATAAAATTTAGATTATTTTGTTGAGTAAAAAAACCTAGGCATTTTGACTGGCACTGAGTTGTCTGTAAATTAACTTGGAGAGAGCAGACATCTTTACAGTGTTGTGTCTTCTCACTTAGTAGCACTGTTTAGGGTTTCACTTATAAAAATCTTCTATCTTCCAATAATATTTTGAAGTTATCTTTACATAGATTGTATGTCAGGATATGAATTCTTAGGTATTTCAATTTTTTGTTATCATGAATTCAGTCTGTGTTATATGATTACTAAATACAACAGTACTTTTTGGGGGGGTAGTAAGGATTGAATTCAGGGAAGTTCTACCTCTGAACTACACCCCCAGCCCTTTTTATTTTTATTTTAAATTTTTTATGGTACTAGGGATTGAACCCAGCGCCATTCTACCTTTGAGCTACACCCCAGCCCTTTTTTTATTATTTTTTGTTTTGAAATGGGGTCTCACTAGGTTGCTGAGAGTCTCTCTACTTCCTGAGGCTGTCCTTGAACCTGTGATTCTCCTGTCTCAGCCTCCCAAGTACTGGGATTACAGGTGCATGCCACCACACCTGGCTGCCCTTTTTATTTTTATTTTGAAACAGGGTCTCACTAAATTGCTGAGGGAAATTGCTAAGGCTGGCCTTGAACCTGTGAGCCTCCTCTATCTTCCTCCCAAGAACTGAGATTACAGGCATGCACCAATATGCCTAGCTATAACGGTAATTTTTATTAAGCAAGCCAAAAATATTTTGAGATGTATCAATTTATGGGCAGAATCATTTTTTTTGACTGTAGATGACTTTTCAAAGTTGGGGTCACCTTGTGTTTGGTGAGACGTGCTCCTGTATCTTTTTCCTGGGATTGAGCAATTCTTTGGGCTGATGAGCAGGAAAGCAGCTTAGCTTTCAGCAACTTCCTCCGCACGCTCTGAGATTTCCTGTCTAAAAGCACTAAGAGACCTGCTGACCCCATTCTTTTCCAGATTTAATTATTCCTTTTGAAAGTTGGCTCTAACCATAAGGGGATATGAAACAGGAGGATCCAGAGGGGATGAAGCTTTAGACCCAAGATAACTTTCCTTTTTCTATTGAATAGCCTGGCAGGGGAACAGTTTGCCCCTCGCTCTGAGCTCTGTCATTTGTTTTGATCATTTTCATTCCTATCAAGTTCCCTCTTGGCTCAGGAGGCAGCCATCTGATATCTGAAGTGACTTCTTACATGACTTCCTTCTTTTTTTCTAGTAACAAAACAGATATTCCACCACAATGTGCCTGTTTGCCAGCTGAAGACCTGTAGTGGGTATGGTGTCGATGGCTGTGATTTAAGTAGTACCCTAAGGAGAAAAACAGTGGAATAATAATATTGTATATTGATTATTGACGATTTCATCTATGCCTGTTTATCTCACTTTACCCTTAAAACAGCCCTGTGAATAGTTAATATTTGTTATCTCTTATTTTTCCCTTTTTTGGCGAGTGCTGGGGATTGAACCCAAAGCCGTGTGTGTGTGTGTGTGGGGGGGGGGTTCTGGGGATTGAACCCAGGGGCATTCTACCTCTGAGCTACAGCCCTAGCCCTATTTTTTATTTTGAAACAGGGTCTCACTAAGTTGCAGAGGGTCTCACTAAGTTGCTGAGGCTGGCCTCGAACCTGTGATCCTCCTGTCTCAGTTTCCCAAGTACTGGGATTACTAGCATGCACCACCATGCCCGATTCCCCCCAGCCCTTTTTAAAAAGTTTTTATGTTGAAACAGGGTCTCACCTGGTTGCTGACAGTCTCGCTACGTTCTGAGGCTGGAGTGCAATCCTCAAGCCTGCAATTTTCCTGTCTCGGCCTCCCAAGTGAACCCAAAGCCTCTTGCCTGCTAAGCACATGCTCTACCACCGAGCCATATCCTCAGCCCCTCCCCATTTTATAGATGAGGAAATTGAGGCTTAGAGATAATATGTTAGTTGCCCAAGATGACGAATAGCAAGTGACTAATCTGGAACTTAGATCCAGAGAATACCATCTTACTCAGTATTCTACACGGTCTCCCAAAGTGGAAGATTCCACCTTTCTAAGAAATCTGGAGTCAGACAGACCTGAGGTAGAGCCCTGCCTCCCTGGTTACTCCACCCTAATACCTTCAGCAAGTCCACATGCCTCATAAGGCTGGGGTATGACATGAAGTAGTGAATGTCAAGTGCTTAAATGCTTGGCTCACAGGGAGTACTAAATAAAGATTAGATGTTGTTCTTTTTTTTTTTTTTTTGCTGTACCAGGGATTGAACCCGGGGCATTCTACCTCCGTGCCACACCCCCGGCCCTATTTTTTATACTTTATTTTATTATTTTTTTTTTTGCGGTACCGGGGATTAAACGCAGGGGCGTTCTACCTCCACGTTCTACCTCCACGCTACACCCCCAGCCCTATTTTTTATGCTTTATTTTGAAACCGGGTCTCACGAAGTTGCGGAGGGCCTCACTAGATAGAGAGAGAAAGAGAGAGAGAGAGAGAGAGAGAGAGACAGGGAGAGACAGAGAGAGAGAGGAGAGAGAGAGAGAGAGAGAGAGCATGCGCACGTGCGCTCACGCGTGCGCTGAGGCTGGCCGCGAACCCAGATCCTCCGGTCTCTGCCTCCCAAAGTACTGGGATTACAAGCATGCGCCACCACACCCGGCTTATACTTTATTTTGAAACCGGGTCTCACGAAGTTGCGGAGGGCCTCACTAAGTAGAGAGAGAGAGAGAGAGA
>PVJS01059507.1:0-11500 GCA_004027185.1 Glis glis
TAATCCCAGTACTTTGGGAGGCGGACACCAGAGGATCCGGGTTCGCGGCCAACCTCAGCACACATGCGCGCGTGATCTATCTCTCTCTCTCTCTCTCTCTCTCTCTCTCTCTCCTCCCTCTCTCTCTACCTAGTGAGGCCCTCCACAACTTCGTGAGACCCGGTTTCAAAAATAAAGCATAAAAAAAATAGGGCCGGGGGCGTAGCGCGGAGGTAGAACACCCCTACGTTCAATCCCCGGTACCGCAAATAAATAAATAAATAAATAATTTTTATTAAAAATCCAAGTATTTATGATCTTACAGATTCAGTCTCGGACCTAGTGTCTCTGGAGGTTGACCAGAAAGCCCAGGTATATGGTCAGACCCAGGGTCTCCAGGTCATTGACGCATGGCTTGTTTGTTGAGCGTTGACTTTACTTGGCTGCAAGTTCTCTGATCCAGGTGATGACAATGTACTGGAATTTGATGTTCCTTTGTCTGACGGCATGTTTGGCCTTTGATAATAAGTATAGCATTTGAGCCGGGCATGATGGTGCACACCTGTAATTCCAGTACTTGGGAGGCTGAGATAGGAGTATCACAGGTTCAAAGATAGTATGAGCAATTTAGCAAGACTCTCAGCAACCTAGCAAGACCCTGTTTCAAAATAAAAAATAAAATAAGGCTGGGGTTATAGCTCAGAGGTAGAATGTCCCTGAGTTCAATCCCCAGTACTAAATAAATAAATAAATATTAAAAAATAAATGTAGCATTTGTAAACTAGTGTATTGGATATCCAGAGCCTTTATTGAACATCCCAGGTTGAATAAAACATGTTTTTGGCCAGGCATGGTGGCGCACACTTGTAATCCCAGTACCGGGGAGGCTGAGACAGGAGGATCACAGGTTTGCGGCCAGCCTCAGCTACTTAGTGAGGCACTCCGCAACTTAGTGAGACCCTGTTTCCAAATAAAAAATAAAATAGGGCTGGGGGTGTAGCTCAGAGGTAGAATGCCCCTGGGTTCAATCCCCAGTACCACAAAAAAACAAAAACATGTTTTTGGATGCACCTTCATTTCCAGTTTTTCCTGGACATCTGGCCTGCAGAACATCTGGAGCTCAGGTGAGGAGATAGAGGTGTGAAGCAGGGAAAATGAGGCTGTTTCTCAGGGACCAGGAAGAAGAGCAGTGTGCCTATCATTGCAAAAGCAGCTAATTAAGCTGGGAGGGTGTGGTGGTCCATACCTGTAATCCTAGTACTTGGGAGGCTGAGACAGGAGGGTCGCACGTTACAGTCCAGCCTCAGCAACTTCCTGAGACTCTGTTTCAAATTTTTAAAAAATGTAAAAAGGGCCGGGTGTAGTGGCGCACGCTTGTAATTCCGGTACTTGGGAGACTGAGACCGGAGAATCCATGTTCACAGCCAGCCTCAGCTACTTTCAGTGAGGCCCTCTGCAACTTAGTAAGACCCTGTTTCCAAATAAAGAATTAAAAAAAATAGGACTGGGGGTGTAGCTTGGAGGTAGAATGCCTCTGGGTTCAATCCCCAGTACCACACCAAAAAAAAAAAAAAAAAATTAAAAAGGGCTAGGGTATTAGCTCAGTGGTAGAGTGCCCTGGGTTCACTCCCCAGTAATACACATACACACACACCAGCTAATTAGAGCTGCTTGCAGTCTGGAGACTGGGATCCTGTGACCCCCAGGGAGTTTAACTTTCAAATTTAAGGAGAGGAAAAATTGAAACAATGGAGGCAAAGAGCTGAAGCTCTTATAAAAATGAAGTTGTGCCAAATTTATATTTAACAAAACGGGCTTTTTTTTTCCTGTACTGTTTTCTCAAGGAACAAGAAAAAGAAAACTTTTGGATCATTTGCTCACACTTTTATTCTTTTTTTAATTGGTGCATATTAATTACACAGAATGGTGGGTTTCATTGTGGCATATTCATACATGCTTATAACATAGTTTGAGTAAATTCATTCTCCTTTCCCTCTTCACTCCCTCTCTTTCACTCTTTTATTAGACACCTGTACTATATGGGGCACACTATTTTGAGCTGAGGAAGTAGAGATAATAGACCAAAGTGCTCATGGTCTTATGGAGGAAATAAGTAAGCATAAAGGTTAGCACTAAGTGCAGAATAGGGGACTGAACTTGGTGAGGGGAGAAGGACAGTGCAGGGAGAGGCCAGAGAATTAGAAAACACTTTTTGGAGGTGGCAGCACCTACCCCAAGTCTGGAAGGTCTCTTAGAATTGGCCAAGAGGAGAAAACAGAGAGAGATACAAATTAGTAAGAAGAAAACACTCAGAAAAAAATTGGTAAAGGGAGTAAATGGTTCATGATATATATGCCGGGCACAGTGGTGCACATCTGTAATCCCAGTACATGGGAGGCTGAAAAAGGAGGATCACAGTTTGCGACCAGGCTCAGCAACTTAGCAAGATTCTCAGCAACCTAGTGAGATCCTGTTTCAAAACAAAAAATTGAAAAGGTTGGGGGTAAGTCCAGTGTGGCGGCGCACACCTACAATCCCAGTACTTGGGAGGCTGAGATAGGAGGATCGCAGGTTCGAGGTCAGCCTCTGCAATTTAGTAAGACCCTGTTTCAAAATAAAACATAAAGTCAGTCGGGCGTGGTGGCGCATGCTTGTAATCCCATACTTGGGAGGCTGAGACTGGAGGATCAGGGTTCACGGCCAGCCTCAGCTACTTAGTGAGGCCCTCAGCAACTTAGTGAGACACTGTTTCAAAATAAAGAACAAAAAATAGGGCTGGGGGTGTAGCTCAGAGGTAGAATGCCCCTGGGTTCAATCCCCAGTACCACAAAAATAAATAAATAAATAAATAAATAAATAAATAGGGCTGGGGTAGCTCAGAGGTAGAACGCCCCTGGGTTCAATCCCTAGTAATACACACACACACACATACACACACTATAATATATAGTAGTGATAATAATATAAATATATATGATGATCACTGTCACTAGTGATCAGAAAAATACAAATTTAAGGCAAAAATTAGATGAGCACAAATTTGAAAGATTGATAATATCTAGTGTTAAAGAGGATGCTTCTATATACCATTTTTATACACTATTAGTAGTATTATAAGTGTATATGTTCTTCAGGGTAAACTGGTAGTTCTCTACATAAGTAAAATGCATATAACCTTTGACCCAGCAATTCCACTTTGAGGAATCTATCCTACATAAATGCTAGGACATGTGTACAAAGATATGTTCAGGGATGTTTGCTGTAGTGGTGTTTATAATGGTGAAAAACAACCTATATGTTCATGTGTCCATCAAGAAATGTGTGGCTAAATATACTACATAATCCCTATAAAGGAATACAAACGAACCACTTATAAGAAAATTAAAGGAGACGCCGGGCGTGGTGGCGCACGCTTGTAATCCCAGTACTTTGGGAGGCGGAGACCAGAGGATTCGGGTTCGCGGCCAGCCTCAGCTCTCTCTCCCTGTTTCTCTCTCTCTCTCTCTCTCTCTCTCTCTCTCCTTAGTGAGGCCCTCCGCAACTTCGTGAGACCCGGTTTCAAAATAAAGTATAAAAAATAGGGCCGGGGGTGTAGCGTGGAGGTAGAACGCCCCTGCGTTCAATCCCCGGTACCGAAAAAAAAAAAAAAGAAAATTAAAGTAGAGTTATCACTGGCCTAGAAAGGTGGCCAACACAGGGTAGGTGACAAAGACAAGTTACAGAGCAATATGCATGATCTCATGATAAGACCAAAAGTACTTTCGAGTGCATGTGAAAGAGAAAAGTGTGTGTGTGTGTGTGTGTGTGTGTGTGTGTGTGTGTGTTGGGGGAGCTAATAGTGTACAGGAAGTAGCATGTACATAGGCTAACTATGGGAGATGGCATGTTGAGTTTAGGGTGAATGTAGAAAGTTTTGAGAAATTAGCAGGGACCAGATCTGGATGTGCCTTGTAGAATAAGAAGCCACTGAAGAATCTTCCAGGGCTGAACCAGAATCAGATTTACATTTCAGAAAGATCTAAGTGAGACAGAAATGCTTGGGTGGAGCAAGAGAACAGCAGGTTACCAGTCAGGTTGAGGTTACCAGACAGGTGGTTGTACTAATTCAGGAATGAAATGAGAGCCCTTCCCAAGGACAGAGGGTAAAGAGTCTAGGAATACAAAATGGACAGAATCTACAGAGTTCAAGGTGATTGAACAGGTTGTGGTGGTATGGGAGAGGGGACGAGTCTGGGCTCACAGATTTCAATCTTGGGACCTTGCATGAAGGTAGGGCCATTGACCAAGACAGGGAATTCAGTAGGAGTATGTTTGCCCAAGTTGAGTCTGAGAGACCTGAAAGATATCCAGATGGACTTAGCGGTCCAATAGGCAACAGAGAATACACAATCTTAGAGGTAAAGAGTGAGAGATATAGGTGGAGATACAGCAGCACCCAGGTGATTAAAGGCTTAGGTATGAGTAGGGTCTCCCAGGAAGAATGCATGGGATGGGATGATCCTAGATTAGAAAAGAACTGGACTAGAACCTGATAGAATATAATACTTAAACTGGGCGTGGTGGCACAGGCCTGTAATCCCAGTATGTGGGAGGCTGAGACAGGAGGAGCCCAGGTTTGAGGCCAGCCTCAGCAACGTGGTCCCTCAACAACTTAGTGAGACTGTTTCAAAATAAAAACAGGGCTGGAGGTATAGCTCAGAGGTAGAATGCTCCTGGGTTTGATCCTCAGTACTTACACACACACACACACACACACACACACACACACACACACGATAATACTCAAGGGGTAGGAAGGAAATTGTATGGAAAGAAAAAACAAAAAAAAAACAGGATACTTTGTGTGTATCAGTAGGATTTGATTGCTTGTCCTCTTCATTTCCTCTGATTTTGTACTGCATTTACCCTTCTTCAAAAGGTTCAGTAGTGCCGGGCGTGGTGGCGCACGCTTGTAATCCTAGTACTTTGGGAAGCGGAGACCGGAGGATCCGGGTTCGCAGCCAGCCTCAGCTCTCTCTCTCTGTCTCTGTCTCTCTCTCTCTCTCTCTACTTAGTGAGGCACTCTGCAACTTCGTGAGACCCGGTTTCAAAATAAAGTATAAAAAATAGGGCGGGGGGTGTAGCGTGGAGGTAGAACGCCCCTGGGTTCAATCCTCGGTACCGCAAAAAAATAATTAAAAAAAAAAAGGTTCAGTAGTAAGTCCTGATTAATCCAAGCCAATCACGATTATCACAGTTTCCTTGCCAGGGTCTGATTTAGGAAGGGATGCATGATGTGATTAAGGCCAGAGAAATGTAAAGAAAGATTTCTGGAGAAGGTCTCACTGGTTAAAAATAAAGAGACTTATGGGAAGAGACACCTTCTTCAGCTGCTTGCTGTCACATTTGGATATGGCATCTTGAACTGCCTGGATTAGACTTCTCCAGATAAACAGAACCAATAGAATATAGATATAGATGATAGAGATAGAAATATATTACATATTATATAGAGAGATATAAACTGGGCATGGTGGTGCACGCTTGTAATCTCCATACTTGGGAGGCTGAGACAGGAGGATCACAGGTTCACAGCCAGCTTGAGCACTTTAGTGAGGCCTTCCACAACGTAGTGAGACCCTGTTTCAAAATAAAAAATAAAGCCGGATGTGGTGGCACATGCTTGTAATTCCAGTACTTGGGACGCTGAGACAGGAGGATTGCTGGTTTGCAGCCAGCCTCAGCAACTTCGTGAGGCTCTTCGCAACTTTGTGAGACCCTGTTTCAAAATAAAGAATGAGCGGGGCGTGGTGGCGCATGCTTGTAATCCCAGTACTTGGGAGGCTGAGACCGGAGGATACGGGTTCGCGGCCAGCCTCAGCTAATTAGTGAGGCCCTCCGCAACTTAGTGAGACCCAGTTTCAAAATAAAGAATAAAACTAGGGCTGGGGTGTAGCTCGGAGGTAGAATGCCCCTGGGTTCAGTCCCCGGTACTGCAAAAAAAAAAAAAAAAGAAGGAAGGAAGGAAGGAAAGAAGAAAGGCTCCCATTATCCATTAAACTGCCAAAGGTACCTATGACTTGAAAAGATTCTGAACCCTTACCAGAAAGGACAGATGAGGAGACAGAAATGGGAACCTGGCTTTTTACCACATAGGAGAGACTTCCATGTTGAAACACTGAAAGGGACAGAGAAGGGATTTTGAGAGCCAAGGTCGCTGAGGAGGCCGGAGCTATTGGGATGCAGGGCTCAGGTGGAGGGATTAACTACAGGAAGGAAACTTTTCCCACAATAAAAGGGAGGAAAGGATGAGTGTGGGTAAAAATAAATGTTTCAGTGGGGTGGGAATGGGGGGGCAGGAAGTTGAGGGGGCTTCTGCCTGATACCTTCTATTTTCACTGCCAAGTAGGAGTGAAGTTATCTGCAGAGTGAGAATGAAAGAGGAGGTAGATAAAGGTAGGAAACAGGAGAGAGAACTGACTAGCAAGGACTGCTCAGAAGGACTCCCAGCCCAGGGGGTGGCAGAGGTTAGAGAGAAGGGTTGTCATGGCAACTGTCTGCTTGGGTGTTCGCTATCTTGATTAGTGTTCAGCTGCTCCTGTGTAGGAGGAAGAGGGCCTCTAGAGAGTCAGCTAGAGCCAGGCCTGGGGTTTCATCAAGAGGATGAGGTGAAGATCAAAGGAATAAGGGAGGGCTGGGCATGGTGACCTACATATGTAATCCTGGTACTTGGGAGGCTGAGACAGGAGGTTCCCAGGTACGAAGTCAACCTCAGCAATTTAACAAGACCCAGCTTCAAAATAAAAAAGATTGCAACCTAGTGAGACCCTATTTCCAAATAAGAAATAAAATCGGTCTGGGGTGTAGCTTGGAGGTAGAATGCCTCTGGGTTCAACTCCCAGTACCACAAAAAAATAAAAAATTAAAAAAAAAAGATTAAAAGGCCGGGCATGGTGGTGCACACTTGTAATCCCAGTACTTGAGTATAGTGGCGCCATTTGTTGCAGATGGTGTTGATGTTGATTTACTCATTAGAAGTCTGTCACATGAATGACAATGGATTCAACATGACAAGATCTGAGGAGGCCTGGGAGAAGAGATATCTCTTCTCTCTCCTGCCATCCTTTTACCAGCATCTTGCTTTTACTTAGAGTTATAACCAAACATAATTGATCACAGGAGATAGCAAAGCAGTCATGGGGTGAGTCGGGGAACACATCAAGGTAGTCACAGATGAATCAGGGAAGGAAGGGTAAACTAGGAAGTTGTCAAGGTCTTTGCTTATCGGTCTCATGGTCCTTGGAGATTTGTCTGCGTCCAGAAATCTCCACTTGGGTGGGCAGTCAGTGCCCCTCCCAAGCCGGACCGAGGTGAGCTCAAAGCTGATGACTAACAAGGCCCGCAATACTTGGGAGGCTGAGACTGGAGGATCTGGGTTCACGGCTAGCCTCAACTACTTAGTGAGGCCCTCCACAACTTAGTGAGACCCTATTCCAAAATAAAGAATAAAAACTAGGACTGGGGCTATAGCTCAGAGGTGGCATGTCCCTGGATTCAATCTCCAGTACCAAAAAAAAAAAGAAAAAAAAATCTGTGTCTATGACTGATAGCTGAGGTCACTGTGATAGATGATGTTGGTCAGTCAGTCCAGCTCCTTCACTCCTTTTCCCTGTTTACCTCCCAGTGATTGGTCTATGGTTGTCATAGTTTTGGCCAATGAAATGTAAGCAGAAGTCATGAAGTGGGACTCCCAGATAAACTTTTTTTTTTTTGGTGTGTGGTATTGGGAATTAAACCCAGAGGCATTCTACCTCCAAGCTCCATCCCCAGACCGATTTTATTTCTTATTGGGAAACAGGGCTCAGTAGATTGCTGAGAGCCTCACTAAATTGCTGAAGGCTGTCCCTGAACCTGCGATCCTACAGTCTCAACCTCCCAAATACTAGGATTATGAGCATGCGCCACCATGCCGGGCTCCAGATAAACTTTTTTTTTTTTTTTTTTGCGGTACCGGGGACTGAACGCAGGGTCGTTCTACCTCCCTGCTACACCCCCGGCCCTATTTTTTATACTTTATTTTGAAACCGGGTCTCACGAAGTTGCGGAGGGCCTCAATCAGTGGAGAGAGAGAGAGAAAGAGAGAAGAGAGAGAGTGAGAGAGCTGAGGCTGGCCGCGAACCCGGATCCTCCGGTCTCCGCCTCCCAAAGTACTGGGATTACAAGCATGCGCCACCACGCCCGGCCAGATAAACTTTTTTAAAAGGGCAAGTACAGAGCGGGGCCTGGTGGCACACACTTATAATCCCAGTACTTGAGAGGCTGAGACAGGAGGATTGCAGGTTCATGGCCAGCCTCAGCAACTTAGTTTTTTTTTTTTTTTTCGGTACCAGGGATTGAACCCAGGGACATTCTACCTCTGAGCTACACCTCCAGCCCTATTTTTTATTCTTTATTTTGAAACAGGGTCTCACTAAGTTGCTGAGAGCCTCACTAAGTAGCTGAGGCTGGTCGTGAACCCTGATCCTCCTGTCTCAGCTTCCCAAGTACTGGGATTACAAGCATGCGCCACCACGCCCGGCCAGCCTCAGCTACTTAGTGAGGCCCTTTGCAACTTAGTGAGACCCTGTTTCAAAATAAAGAACAAAAAATAGGGCTGGGGGTGTAGCTCGGAGGTAGAATGCCCCTGGTTTTAATCCCCAGTACCACAAATAAATAAATAAATAAACAAATAAATAAATAAATAAATAAAAGAATAAAATAAAATAGGGCTGGGGGGAGGGGGTGTAGCTCAGAGGTAGACTGCCCCTAGGTTCGATGATCCCTAGTACCACACACACAAAAAGGGCAAGTACAGTTGGACGCCCCTTCCCTCTTTGCTCTGCTCCCTTCTTTCTTCTTGGAACTTGGTTACAACATGTATTAGCTTTTTGTTGCTGTGACCAAAATACCCAACAAAAACAACTAAGAAGAGGAAAGATTTATTTGGCTCATGGTCTCCTGGAGTCAGTCCATGATCAGCAGGCTCTAAGGCAGAAACATCATGGCAGCAGGGTGTGGCAGAGGAAGACTGAGCTCATGGCAGCTTGGAAGCAGAGAGGGAGACAGGAAGTGGCCAGGGACAGATATAGTTCTCAAGGCCACACCCTCAATGAACCATCTTTTCCACCTACATCCCCCCTGCTTAGTTACCTCCCAGCAAATCCATTCCAATTATTAATCCATCAGTGACTTTATCCACTGATGCAATGGTTCAATTATTTCACCTCTGAACATTTTTGCATTGCCAATACAAGTGCTTTTCCAGGAGATAGTCTGTAGCCAAACCATAACACACAGCCATCTTGGGCCACGAGCACAAAAGTCACACATTAGTGATGGTGGAGCAGAAAGACAGAATGACCATGCATGAGTCATCTTTCTGCCACTATAATGAAATACCTAAGATAATTAACTTACTAAGAAAAAGGTTTATTTTGGCTCATAGTTATGGTGGTTCCAGTCCTTAATCAATTGGCCCTATTGCTTTGGGCCTATTGTGAGGCACCACATCATGGCAGGAGCAGGCAGTGGCCAGGAAGCAAAAGAGGAAGTTGCCAATATCCCATAATTCCCTTCAAGGGCATGCCCCCAATGGCCTAAGGACCTTGCACCATGCCCCACATCTTTTTTTTTTTGGTACTGGGAAGTGAACCCAGAGGCATTCTACCTCTGAGCTACACCCCCAACCCTGTGTTTGTTTTATTTATTAATTTTGAAACAGGGTCCTGCTAAGTTGCTGAGACTAGTCTCAAACCTGCGATCCTCCTTTCTCAGCCTCCCAAGTACTGGGGTACAGCTATGTGCACACGTCTGGCTCAGGCCCCACCTCTTAAAGGCTCTACCACCTTCCAATAGTGCCACCCTGGGGACCAAGCCTTTTAACACTTGGAACTTTGGGGGGACATTCAAGACTCAAACTATAGCAGACCCGTGTTCTTGCTGACTTCCTAAGAGTTATCTCAGCCTTGTACTACCCAGCTCTGGATTTAAGAGGTGAGAAAAACAAATGGTGTACTATTTGTTTACGCTACTGTTAAGTAGATATTCTGTTGATTGCAGCTGAATGCATTCCTACTGATCAGGTCATAGGGCCAGTTAGTAACAGAGCTGAGGCTAAACCCAAGTTTTCATTCTCACTATTTCATATACTTTCCTTGACAGCAGTGGTTTTCAAAGTATGGCCCCAGCCAGGCAGCATCTGCCTTACTTGAGAACTTGTTAGAAATACAGAATTTCAGCCGGGCATGGTGACCCACACTTGTAATCCTAGTACTTGGGAGGCTGAAACAGGAGGATCGCAGGTTTGCGGCCAGCCTCAGCAACTTAGTGAGGCCCTCCACAAGTTAGTGAGACCCTGTTTCAAAATAAATAATAAAAAATAGGGCTGGGAGTATAGCTCGGAGGTAGAACGCTCCTGGGTTCCATCCCCAGTACCACACACACACACACACAAAAAGAAATGCAGAATTTCATACCCCATCCCAGACCTTCTTTTTAAATATATATGAGATAGAAGAAATAAAAATTTTTAGGTAGAAAGGAGGCAAATTAGGAAGGAAAGAAAAATAGAAAATCTTCATAATCTTTAGTTTCTTTTTTTTCTTTTGTGGTACTGGGGATGGAACCCAGGGGCATTCTACTTCCGAGCTACACCCCCAGCCCGATTTTATTCTTTTTTATTTTGAAACAGGGTCTCACTAAGTTGTGGAGGGCCTCACTAAGTAGCTGAGGCTGGCCGCAAACCTGTGATCCTCCTGTCTCAGCCTCCCAAGTACTGGGATTACAGGCGTGTGCCACCACCACGCCCACCTCTTTAGTTTCATTTTAACACAGCTTCTTTGCTCTTAGGCAAAAGCAAGGCCCATACTTTTAAATCATAAAGGCCTAGCTCAATATCTGAAATTTCTGAGGCAATTACAAATTCCCTCACCTTTTGTGAGTGTATCTGCTCCTGATTTCCTGGGAAAAAGATCCCTAAGGATTGCTCTGCACCCCGCCTTCCCAGCTTCACTGTCTGGCTCCCTGGGATTCCTTATCCCAAGAATTTACACCTATTGTGGCCTAAAGTTTCAAACAGAGGAGACCATCATCCCATGCTGCCCCATTTCCCTCCATGGGCCCCTAGCCACCCCTTCTCTTGTGTGCCCTATAAAGAAAAGATAGAAAAAATCCCAAGAGTCTCTTTGCCGTTCTTTGCCTCTCTCTCGCCCCTCTCTGCCACTCTCTGTGGCGGCTCTCACACCTTTGAGATGGCCCACATACCAATACGTGTATCCCCACCTTTCTTTTTTTTTTTTTTGCAGAACTGGAGATTGAACCCAGGGGCATTCTACCTCCGAGTCACACCCCCAGCCCTATTTTTTATTCTTTATTTTGAAACAGGGTCTCATTAAGTTGCAGAGGGCCTCACTAAGTAGCTGAGGCTGGCCACAAACCTATGATCCTCCTGTCTCAGCCTCCCAAGTACTGGGATTACAAGTGTGCACCACCATGCCTGGCCCCA
>PVJS01059508.1:0-11496 GCA_004027185.1 Glis glis
AGTCAATTGATTTTTGACAAAGGTGCTAAACACATACGTTGGAGAAAGGACAGTCTTTTCAACAAATGGTGCTGGGAAAACTGGTTATCTACCTGTAGAAAAATGGGACTAAATCCTTACCTCTCACCCTGCACAGGAGTCAACTCGAGATGGATTAAAGACCTGGAAGTTAGACCAGAGTCTGTGAAATTATTAGAAGCAGGCATAGGTTCAAAACTCCAACATATAGGCACAGGTAGAAACTTCCTCAACAAGACCTCCAAAGCACAGGAAATTAAAACAAGAATTAATAAGTGGGATAACATTAAACTACAAAGCTTCTGCTCATCAAAGGAAACCATCAAGAGCCTAAAGAGAAAGCCTACAGAATGGGAGAAGATATTTGCAAGCTATCCCTCTGACAGAGGTCTAATATCTAGGTTTATGGTATTCCTTAGGTCTGAGGCATCTTTACTGACCTTTTGTCTTGAAGATCGATCTAGTGGTGTGAGAGGTGTGTCGAAGTCTCCCAATATTATTGTATTGGGATCTATGTGTGATTTAATGTCACGAAGATTTTCTTTTATGAAAGTGGTTGCACCTATGTTTGGGGCATAAATGTTGGCTATTGTTATATCCTCTTGCTGGATTGTTCGTTTTACCAGTTAGAAATGACTTTCTTTGTCTCTTCTGATAAGTTTAGGTTTGAATTCTAATTTGTCTGATATCATAATTGCTACTCCTGCTTGTTTTCAAGTTCCATTAGAGTGGATTACCTTGCTCCATCCCTTCACCTTTAGTTTGTGCGTATCTTTACTTGTAAGGTGTGTTTCTTGCAGGCAGCATATAGATGGATTGTGATTTTTAATCCATTTTGCCACCTTATGTCTTTTGATTGGGAAGTTGAGGCCATTTTATTAAGTGTAATTATTGAGAGAGGGGTTTTAATTCCTAACATTTTGAGTTTTAGTTTCTATTTGAGGTAATGTTTGTTCTTTGCCTAGTTGTTTGTTTGATGGAAATCACTGTTTCTCTAGTTCTGGCGTTTCCTTATTATTTCTTCCTTGTAATTAATCTGTTTGAGTATTTTCTCTAGTGCTAGTTTGGAAGACATAAAGTCTTTCAGCTTCTGTTTGTCATGGAAGGTTTTTATTTCCCCGTCAAATTTGATAGATACCTTTGCTGGGTAGATAAATCTTGGCTGGAAGTTGTTTTCTTCCAGAGTGTGGATTTTGTCGCTCCAGGCCCTCATGGCTTTCACGACTTGGTTTGTAAGGTCAGAGTGATTCTTATTGGTTTGCCTCTGAATGTTACTTGGTCTTTTACACTCGCTGCCTTTAAGATTCTTTCCTTGGCCTGTACATTAGTCAATTTGATTATTATGTGGCCTGGTGAACCTTTTCTCTGATCTTGTCTATTAAGGGTCCTATATATTTCCTGTACCTGTGTGTCAACCTCTTTATCTATGTTGGATAATTTTCTAATATTATTTCTGAATAGATTATTGATTCCTTTGGTCAGCTTCTATTCCCTCTTCTATGCCTATTATTCTTAGGTTTGCTCTTTCAAGACTGGCTGAGATCTC
This sequence comes from Glis glis, assembly GCA_004027185.1. NCBI lineage: Eukaryota > Metazoa > Chordata > Mammalia > Rodentia > Gliridae > Glis > Glis glis. The sequence goes on from PVJS01059508.1 coordinate 1,565, forward strand.
TTCAATGTCCAATCCATGCTGTCGAATTGTTTTTTCTAAATTATTTATCATGCGTTCGTTTTTGGAGAGGTCATCTTCTAAGAGTGAGATTCTGTTTTCCATGTGGTCTAGTCTATTGTTGATGGTCTGTATTGATGCCTTCATTTCAATTATTGCATCCTTCACTTCCTTCCGAGCTTCTTTTTGATTCCTCTTCACGGTGTCAAATTCTTTGTTTATTTGAACCTTCATTACTTTCAGGCTCTCTCTGAATTCTTTTTAGAAATCCTGTATCATTTCTACTATTAAAGTTATGAATTGTCCTTCTGGCAATTTTTGCACTTCTGTGCTGGTGGGTTCTGTTGTTGTGGGGTGGTCAGAGCTCATTGTTTCTTTGCTAATTCTTCCTTTTCATGATTTCAGGTTTCTTATGTTTATACCTTTGTTGCTTTTAATAGCTCTCTCTCACTCTGTAGGTTTCCTATGTCTAATTCCTCTCTCTTTATGGTTTCTTATCCTGGAGGTAGATAGTTGCAACTAGGTGAGTCTTAAAGGTGAATAGCCTTTACTGAATGGTTATTCTCACTTGCTCAGTATAATATCCATTTGCAGGCCCAATTTTTGATCTCCTTCAGTGATTGGGTCCCTTGCCTGGTGCCTCTCACTACCTGTGCAGGCTATCAGTGTTGCTATTGCCCCTCTCACTGCAAGCGTGGGTCTCCACGTTCTCCACTTGGGCTGTCCCTATGTCTCTCTCTGTCTACACTTATGGCAGGTGTAACCAGCAGGGACCCCGGGTATGTGTCTCTCTTTGCCTACAGAAACAGCTGATGTTGCTTTGACATGATTCTGTGCAAACACGGAACTCCATGTTTTCCAGAGGGGGCTTGTTTGGTCCAATTTTCCCAGGTACTACAACTGTATGTCCTGTGGCGATCCCCAAGGACTCTCTAAGGGCGCTGTGACCCGAGGGCTGCAAGTCTTTCCCACCCAAATGTCGCCAGGGACTGTCTGCTTATCCATGCATCTACCACGTCTCACAGCAGGCCTCACTCCCACCTCCACCAGGGCAATCCGCACAGTCTCAGACCCTGCAAGTTCCTGTGGCCACGCTGGGTGGTCTCCCCCTGGGGTGGCTTGTTGACTTACGGTCTCATTGAGCGCTCCTCTTAATCTCTCGGGGAAGGGTGGGCTCAGCCACTGCTGCAGGTTCTGGTCAGGCCTCTGGGCACTGGGGACTCTGCCGAGCGTGGATCGAACTGCTGCTTGCTTTTGTCGCTGATACTGTGCAGTTGCTGGTTTTACAACAGGTCCCCTGGCTTCTTTGTTGGTGGCCTGCAGAAGCCGCAATGCCGGTAGCCACCGGCACGGTGTGACCAACATGGCGCTGCTGCCACTTCTGCCGACCCAGTAGTTCAGGTCTGTGTCGTGCGTGGAGCGAGTCGCTGCTTGCCTTCATTGCTGCTATTCTGCAGTTGCTGGATTCACAACAGGTTGCTGGCGTCTCCATTGGTGTTTTGTAGAAGCCACAATGCTGGTAGCCGCTGGTAAGGTCCTGCCAAATGGCGCCACTGCAGCTGCTGTCGCCACCGCCATTTCATCTCTTTTGAGTGTATAGTGAGCTGCTGCTTGCTTTCGACTCTGCTTATCTGCAGCTGCTGAACTTACAACAGATCTCTGGCTTCTCTGCTCATGGCGTGTGGAAGCTGCAATGCTGGTAGCGGCCTGCCTAGTCCGTCCAAGCAACAACTTATTTTCAAAAACGTTACAAAAAAACCTTGTGTAGTCCAACATTTTCAGGTTGTAAGTGGTAGGATGAATCTGCCTGCCTGCCTGCCTGCTTGCCGGTGTGCTGGCCTGCCTCCACCGCTGCCGGGGACTCGGTCCTGCATTTCTTTTTAGTAGAACATCTTTTCATATGTTTTAGAGCCATTTATATTCCCTTTGGTCAATATCCCTTTTGTTTTACTTAGGATATTTTCTTTGTCTTATTGATCTGGAACAGATATTTATAGATTTAAAAATTAGTTCTTTGTGCTATAAATTGCATATATTTCCCCAAATTTGTCATTTATCTCTTGACCTTTTTCCCACATGGTAAAAGAAAAAAAGTATATGTATATGTATATATTAATTGATGTAATATAGTTAAATATATTGATCTTGGTATCTTATATGGCCTTTGGGTTTTTAAATGCTCTCCTGAAGAGATACTTAAAATGTTGTTGGGCATGGTGCCAAAGGCCTATAATCCCAGTACTTGGAAGTCTGAAACAGGAGGATCATAGGTTCATGGCCAGTCTCGACAACTTAGCAAGGCCCTCCTCAACTTAGTGAGAACCTGTTTCAAAATAAAACAGGGCTGGGGATGTAGTTCAGAAATAGAATGCCCCAGTGTTCAATGCCTCCTACCGGGAGGGGGGAGGGAGAGAGAAACTTAAAATGTTTTAAGAGTATGTTTGGTATTTTGTGGTCCTTTGGCATTTGTAAGGAGGTTAATCTTCTTAATATGTGATGCTAATTATAAGTACTTTTATCTATGCTGATTAAATTTCAGAGTAATAGAACAACAGAAGAACACAGGTCTTAGGATCCAGGAATCCAGCTTGATTTCCAGTCTGTGCACTTACTGACTAGCCTAAGCCCACATCCCTTCTCTGAGTCCCTGGTTCCCCATCTCTGTTTTGCTGACTTCTACTAGGGAAGGTAATTGCCTGGCTCAAGATAGATTCTCTGTTAGTTCCTCTCTCTCCTGCTTCCTTGATGTCCTCTATCAACAAATAACTTTCTAAATTAACTCACATTATACATGTACTAAAAATAATAAAATAATCTCTTTTTTTGGCAGTACTGGGGATCGAACCCAGGGGCATTCTACCTCTGAGCTCCACCCCCATCCTATTTTTTATTCTTTATTTTGAAACAGGGTCTCACTAAGTTGCAGAGTACGTCACTAAGTGGCTGAGGCTAACCGCAAACCTGGATCCTCTGGTCTCAACCTCCCCAGTACTGGGATTACAAGCGTGCACCACCATACCCAGCTAAATAATCTCTTTTCAAAAGCATTCTATCATTCAAATCAGACAATTCTTTCTGAGTCTCTCAAGCTAGCCTGAACTAATAACTCATCACTATATACTGAATTGAATTGCCAGTATGAAGAAATAATATGTCAGCACCGTGTACCACCTTTGGGGGAGATAATAAACAGAAAAAAGTGAATTTTTAGACAGTGAGTTACTTTCTTTAAGAACTCCTAAACTATACCTAGAAACTTTATTGAAAACTCTTCAGTATAAAAGCAATCATCTAATGAAGTCCGTTGGATACACCCTCATGTAATCTCTTTCATAAATCTATATATAGACTATATAGGTCTATATATAACATTTTCTGAAAGGATACAATTTTAGGAAGAATAATGAATTTTAAAATTATCTTTTAAAAAATGAAGCACAATGTTTTATCCTTCACTCTCATGATTAAATTGACTATACTTCAGGGTTTGTTTTTTGTTGGTTGGTTGGTTTTTTTGTTTTTTGGAGTTTTTTTTTGGCTCATTCCTGAGCAGTTTCCACCTTAATATTTGGAACAAAATGAGAAATTACAATTTTAGAAATGCCTTAACTTTGCATTTGAATACAATTCACTTCTACTACTCTATGGGGAATTTCAGTGCCTTTGCTCTATTAGCCAATTTAGAATATCCCAGACCCTGCTCTGGATGTCAAGATTTTTGAAGTTCAAAGCAGATGTGTGTGGAAGAAAAAACATCTGGTGGAGAGAACTCGCTTCATTGCGTGATGCTGTTTTCCTGCGCTCTTCAGCCGAGCGTCTGCTGAGCAGGTTGGCAGGTTTGATAATTAATTAATGATGAGGGAATGAGCCATGGATCTGAGGAACTCAGTTTTGCCCCTTGCTGCTCTTTCTCCCCACATGTCTGGCAAAGCCTTCAGAGTCCAGGACCGCTGATCCCACAGTTGTGTCTCAACTCAAACACTTGTCTTCAGGCATAATTAGCTCAGAGACAGAAACAGACGGATGGCCTGGGACAGCCAGGGCTTAGTGCTGAGCAGTGTAGTTTTATTTTGTTGCAAAAGTACATGAAGACTTTAAAAACTCAGAATTTCAAAAGTATGCATTTGACGTTGACAATTTTGTGTGTATTCTTATATGTTTGAATTTTTCTTTTTGTAACATTTTATTTAGATATAATCTTTCACTTACAGAAAAGCTGCAAGAATAGTAAAAGGAGCACCCATGATTCCTTTCCCCAGATTCACCTATTGTTTTCATTTCCCCATCTGTTTTCCCATTGTTGTTCCCTCTTTTACTTCCTCTACACACACACACACACACACACACACACACACACACGTGCATTTTGTCCCCTGAACTATTTTAGAGCAAGGCAGCGATATCAAGCTCCTTTATTCCTGATACTTGTGTACTTGTGTGTATTTTGTAAGAACAAGGCCATCCTTCTAAATAACCATAGTACAAATATCAAAACCATAACATTTGTTATTGATTGATGAAATATTGTTTAACCATTTTTTAATCTGGCAGTTGTCTCAATAATGTCCATTATAATATAAAATCTCCTGCATCACCCCAATCCAGGATGACATATTGCATTTAGTGTCATGCCTCCTTTAAACAGAAACAGTTTCTAAGCTTACTTTGTGGTTTTGACTTTGACATTTTTTAAAAATTCAGACAAGTTACTGAGTAGATATTGCTATGTCAGGTTGTTTGGTGTTTCCTCATTCAATTCTCGGTATGCATTTTTGGAAGAACACCACAGAAGTGTTTCAAGGTGTCTTGTCAAAAGGCACAGGGTCTTTGTGTGTGTGTGTGTGTGTGTGTGTGTGTGTGTGGTACTGGGGATTGAACCCACAGTCATTCTCCCTCTAAGCTATACCCTCAACCCTGTTTTATTTTTTATCTTAAATCGGGGTTTCACTAAGTTGCTGAGAGCCTCGATGAGGTGGGCCTTGAACTTGTGATCTTCCTGTCTCAGCCTCCCAAGGTCCTGGGATTATAGGTATGCACCACCACACCCAGCTAAAAGGCACATGATCTTGATTTGATCCTTAATTGATCAAGTTAACTTTGGTAATTAGGTTAAGTGGGAGTCCATTATGTTTTTTCACAGTGAACTTCACACTTTCCCACTTTGTGTTTAGTAAGAATTTCATAAAGACACATTTTGAGACTGTAAATATCCTGTCCCTCTTCAAATCTTCACCCACTAGTGTTAGCAACCACATTTCTGACTCTGTTATTTCTTCTGTATTTGTTAGTTGGCTTTCTGCTGCAAGGAAAAGCTTGTCTTCTCCACCACTTATTCACTTATTTTTTTGGATCGGCATGGGCTCTTTGGTTCTTATTTTGTTCAGTGGTTGCAATACATTACTGTCATTTATTTTGATAGACACAGATTTGGTCAGCAAGAGCCCTTCAAGCTGACTCCTAGTTCTTTCTGATAAGTCCCCATTCTTTGAGCATTTCTTTACTTTCTGGAACAAGGTAGTCCAGATTAATTTTACATGTGCTCTGTCCCCACTCCGTAATGGACATTTCTCCAAAAAATCCTGATTTCTTTTCTTGCAGAATATTTAGAAACCAAGACCTGCTCCGTGTGTGTGTGTGTGTGTGTGTGTGTGTGTGTGTGTGTGTGTAAAAGAAGCCATGCTATGGAATATTACATTAACTAAATCATTGTGTACAGTATATATGAGTGTATGTGTATTTAATGTTATGTTTCCAACAGTACAGCATTTATTTTACATGTAATAATCATAAGTTTTGACAAGAAAGAAATACATTTTTCATTTCACAGTAAATGGCATTACACAGTTTGAGTACTAAATCATCTTGACATTTATGAAGGAGCAAATGGAAAGTGGGGAACTGAGTGTGTTAAATATAAAGCTATCTTTAACTGTTCTATTAAAAAGCAGAGATTTACTTTCCATCTGTGATCTGAATGTGCCTATTTGTGTTCTCTTTCACGAAGTGGAATTTTTGTGGAGCCACACGACGGAGAGCATGTGTGTTGGATATATGTCAGCCCAGGATGGGAAAGCCAAGGTAAGTGGGAAAAACTGGGTCATAACCTGAAAACCTTGTAGCCACTGCAAAGCCTCTAACCAGCTAAGTTGATATTGATATGGATGAGGTTTTTCTCATCTCTTTGGGGCAGTCGATCTATGATCTTCATACAAATCAGAATAAGACCAGTTAATGACTCCAAAGAAAGACAGCAGCAGATTTTTTTTTTTTTTTTTTTTTTGTTTTTGGTGATAGAACAAGGGGGACTAGGAAAAACCTTTTACTTTTTAAAAAATATTTGCCCATAATGAATAATTGGGAAAGAGGAAACTGGGGATTAGGAAGAGAAAATGAGAGTAAAGCCGATAAGCTAACATAGAGGGATGATTCTGCAAGGAGTGTTAGAATGGGTAAAGGAAACTGAGTCAATGTAAGATTGGCCCCTGGAAAGCCTCCGTGCATGTCTGATGGCGGAGGCAGTGCCATGCTTGCAAGTCCCACCTGGTCCATGCTCTGCCGTCTGCAGGCACGCCCTGCCTGCTGGCATGGTTCTTCTGGGCAGTCACAGGCTTTGCCTCCGTGTGCCTTATGCCTGTGGTGCACGTCCCTCCTACGAGGAAAACACATAGCTTGTGGGTTTTATTTTATATTGGCCTCATGTTCTTCTTGTTCATAAAACTTTTAGAAACAGCTGTGGCATATGACATTTACTTGGCATGAAGGTATCTCGGTTGCAAAGCTCTGAAGTTGGGCAGCCTCTCTTCTAAAGGAAATGATTTGCTTTACATACATGGAAATACTGAGTCAAGAAACTTATGATATAAACTGATACATATTGAATCATTAGCAAATAAATGTAATAAAGAATACAGTCATGCCTCACATAATAACATTTTGGTCAACAACATACTATGTATATGACAGTGGTCCCATAAGATTTATATTGCCTACTGATGTCATAAACTTAGTAGTTTGCGTAAGTATATTCTATGATGTTCACTCTGTGACAAAATTACCTAACAAGGAGTTTCTCAGAATATATTCCTACCCTTAAACAGGGCATGCCTGGAGTTTATTGCTTCTTTTTCATCTAATACTCATTCAGACTGACACATATATGTTAACTAGGAAGCCAAACTTCTGTGAGTGTAGTACATAAGACCATTTCATCAGAAAGGATTGGCTTATATTGAGACCTCTTTCTGTTTGCCTTACCTTCACCCAACACAATACTCATGTTGTGTTAGTAGACCTATTTCATAAGAGAATGTATAAAGATTGCTTTGTTTCATAATCTATCAAGAAGGAAATTATACTTGCACATCTTAAAGGTAGTATAAGGGCTTAGAGTAGCATTGTCTAAGCGAATTTCCCGTGATGACTAAAACACTTTATATCTGTGTTGTCTAGTTGGGTACTACTAGCCACATGTAGGTGTTGAGCACTTGAAATGTGGCTAGTGTGACTGAGCAATTGAATTTCAAACTTTATTTAAATTTAAATTTAAATAGCCATAGTGGCTAGTGGCTACCATATTGAACAGCATAGGATTGAAGAATGAGTGGAGAAATGGTTATTCAAATCAGTATTTTCAGAACACTCTTCCCTTCTCAATGGCAAAACAGTTTCCAAATATAAAACAAGCCTGATAAGCCACAAGAATCTTTGCACAAGAATGATTTGCAGTCATGGAAGTTGCTCTCACACGTCACATATTCACCCTGAACTAAGATAACTTCTTAACAAAAGAACATGTGTGAAAGAGGCTTCAGCACTGAGGCCAATCTTGGGCTATGGTCCTGTTGTAAAGTTCCTTGTGTAGAAATGTTTTTGTTATCCCTGCCGGTGGCCCGTGGAAGACACCTTACCATTTAACATGAAATATGGGTAATAAAGAAAGTGGAGAGACCAGCAGAGAACCCAGAGATGTTTGGCTTCCAGTTGTTTGGCTTGACATCTGGTGGAGGTGGTTTTCATATTGTTGGTAAACGCTCCAGCTGGCAGTCTTGGTTGGGCCAGCAGATACAGCTGCTCCTCTTGCCTCACTTGTAAGTTATGGTTTTGACCTTCCTTTCAAAGAGTTAATCCTTCTCCCTTTCTTCCTCCCTTGAGTCTGTGACTACAAATGCCTTCCAGAAAAACAAAACAAGACAACAAAAATACTAATCCTTTGGCTGCTGAATTCTATTGATCACATAAAAGTCTCTATTGTTGTAAAGGCTGGAATTTTATTGGATTGCAAGTACGACAGATCTTTAGATGAGAAGCTGGGCTCAAAAGAGAAAGGGGGCTAGAGCAAAGTTTGTATTCCTTTCAAGAGACTAAGCCTTGGGCTTACCCCCCTTCTCTCACTCCTGGAATCCTGACTTCTATGAAAGAATTGTGTTGGTGGTATACTCTTTCAGCATGCTGACTGCTTTGTGAAATGTGCTCTCCAATAATATGGAAAAGCAAAATGAGTAAGGAAACATCTTAAAAGCATCTTTTTAAATTTATTTATTGATTTATTTGTGGTACCGGGGATTGAACCCAGGGGCATTCTACCTCCGAGTTACACCCCTGGCCCTATTTTTTATCCTTTATTTTGAAACCGGGTCTCACAAAGTTGCGGAAGGCCTCACTAAGTAGCTGAGGCTGGCCGCGAACCTGGATCCTCTGGTCTCCGCCTCCCAAGTACTAGGATTACAAGCATGCGCCACCACGCCCGGCCCTAAAAACTATGCCCTGCTTTCCAAAAATTGCCTACTTTCTCCTCTTCACCATACTCAGAAACTAAGGACACCTGGCCATTTGAACATTTTATATAAGCTAGCCATGCTTAATTCAAGTTCAAGCCTTGAATTAAAGCTCACCTCTAACTCATACTGCTCAGAAAAGGCTGAATAATAATCAGTGTCATTGTGAGCAGAATCCACACATAATTTGAAATGAGCTAGAGTTTTTTACAAATTTATTTTTTTAAACAATTTCTTAACCTCTTCTGTAGTATAAGGTAAAGAAATTTCTTTTTGTGGAACCAAAATTAAGGCATTGATAACTAGTTGGAGTGTGTGTGTGTGTGTGTGTGTGTGTGTGTCACTAGGGATTGAACCCAGGGGCATTCTACCTCTGAGCTACACCCCCAGGCCTTTTTATTTTTAATTTTGAAATAGGGCCTCACTAAATTCCTGCATATTGGCCTCAAACCTGCAATCCTCCTGTCTCAGCCTCCCAAGTACTGGAATTACAGGCATGTGCCACCACACTTGGCGCTGCTAGTGGGATTTAAAAACCATATTACCCATATTCTATTCAGCAGATGGATAATAGACAGTTTTTAATAAACACCCAGTGTGCATGAACTACTGTAATAAAAACAGATATTTAAACTGGCATGGACACAAGTACAATAAGTGAAATAGGATTTTTAAAAAACATGTAGGGTCACTTCTTATTATAATAGTATACTGTAATAAAAATTCATCCTTGAGGAGGAATAGATTATTTTATAACTTTAAAATGTTTCTCCAGAGATTGGTTTATTATTAGTTGTGGGAAAAATAATAACTATATAATGGAGAAACCAGGCCACACCTTGATCATGTGATTAAAATTAATGCCTCCAGTGAGGGGCAGATGTATACTATGTGTCTCTGAATGTGATAACATGAGAAGGACAGTGTCACTTATATCGTATTTCATCTTGAAGTAATAATCTGCACCTAATCAGAGAAAATCTCAGACAAATAAAAAATGAAGAACACAGCCAGGCATGGTGGTGCACGCTTGTAATCCCAGTACTTTGGGAGGCAGAGACCGGAGGATCTGGGTTCGCAGCCAGCCTCAGCGCTCTCTCTCTCTCTCTCTCTCTCTCTCTCTCTCTCTCTCTCTACCTAGTGAGCCCCTCCGCCACTTCG
>PVJS01059509.1:0-11499 GCA_004027185.1 Glis glis
GATCTTTTCCCATTCCGTAGGCTTTCTCTTTAAGCTCTTGATGGTTTCCTTTGATGAGCAGAAGCTTTGTAGTTTAATGCTATCCCACTTATTAATTCTTGTTTTAATTTCCTGTGCTTTGGAGGTCTTGTTGAGGAAGTTTCTACCTGTGCCTATATGATGGAATGTTGGACCTATGGCTTCTTCTAATAATTTCACACACCCCTTTGATTCTGGTATTTCTTTCTTTTTTCTTCTTTGTGTTTTATTTCTGTAAGTATTTTTCTCTATTTCTAGCTTGGTAGTCAAGAATTCTTTTAGTTTCTGCTTGCCTTGGAAGGTTTTTATTTCTCCATCAATTTTAAATGATATCTTTGCTGGATATAGCAGTCTTGGTTGGAAGTTGTTTTCTTTCAGGTTCTGGAGTACATCATACCAGTCCATCCTGGCTTTCATGACTTGGATTGAGAAGTCCAAGAGATTCCTATTGTTTTGCCCCTGAATGTCACCTATTCTTTTGTTCTTGATGCATTTAAGATTCTTCCCTGGGCCTCTATGTTAGTCATTTTGACTATTATGTGATGTGGAGAAGTTCTCTTGGTGTTCTGAATCATTCCTATACATGGATTTTTTCTTTTTCTTTTTTTTTTTTTGCGGTACCAGGGATTGAACCCAGGGGCGTTCTACCTCCGCGCTATACCCCTGGCCCTATTTTTTATACTTTATTTTGAAACTGGGTCTCACGAAGTTGCGGAGGGCCTCACTAAGGAGAGAGAGAGAGAGAGAGAGAGAGAGAGAGAGGGAGAGAGAGATAAGGAGAGAGAGAGAGAGAGAGAGAGGGAGAGAGAGAGAGAGAGAGAGAGATAGAGAGAGAGAGAGAACTGAGGCTGGCCACGAACCTGGATCCTCTGGTCTCCACCTCCCAAAGCACTGGGATTACAAGCATGTGCCATTTTCTTGAATGCTCTTGTCGTGTTGTCATATTGTCTTCTCTATATTGTTAACTGTGGTCAGTTTTGAATGAGTTGTCTTCCAAGACTGAGATATTTTCCATGTGGTCTAGGCTGCTAGAGATGGTTTCTATAGAGGCCTTTAATTCATTTATTGACTCCTTCATTTCCCTCAAAGCCTCTTTTTGTTTCTTTCTTAGCACCTCAATTTCTCTATTCATATGTTCTTTCATTACTTGTACACTTTCTCAGATTACATTTTTGAGGCCTTTGATCATATTGAAAATCAAAATTCTGAATTCTCCTTCAGGCATTTTCTGCAGCTCTGTATTGGTGATCTCCCTTGTTGAGTTGTGGGAGTTTGTTGTTTCCTCATTGGTCTTCATTCTCATGTTTTCAGAGTTATCAGGTTTGTATTTCTCTTGTCTTGGCATTCTCTTCCTCTTTGTGTGAGAGTCCTATGTATATTTTTGATCTCTTTATAATAAGGCCTGTGCTGGGGATATATATTTGCTTCTGTGAATCTGTATCATGTAATCAGACTTTTGAGTTTGTCCCCCAGTGCCTATTTAACAGGATATAGTTCTTAGTAAGTGCAAGCAGACAGAAGTCTCTGGCTGAAGGCCACTGTGCTCTCCAGGTCCAAACTCAGTAGGCTCAGAGACTATGATGTGCTGTTCAAAGCTTTTGGCCTGCTGGTTGGGATTTAATGCCCCACAGTACCACTGTTGCTGTGCTGGTTGTGAATGCATGAAACCATGCAGAGTTCTGACTTCCTACCTCTGTGGCCACTGGGTTTAAGCTCAGCAGGGTCAGAGATTACTATGTTCTGAACTTGTGGCCCAGTTGGCTAAGCTTTGATGGCTCAGGGACACCACGACTGATCTGCTCATTGCGATTGCATGGTGCACTGTTTGTCACTGGACTGTGTGATCATCAGGTCTGAACCCTGCTGGGTTCAGAGTATTTCTAGCCTGTAGCTGATATCACTTGAACCTCTGCTGACCCCTGGCCTCCCTGCTTTCAGGGCCTAAGCTCTGGCAGGGAGAGATTGTACTGTTTTGAGCCTTGGGCTTGGGTGGCTCAGTTATCACCACCAGGGACAGCGCTGCTGTTCTGGGCAGCTGTGATCACATGAGACTTTATTGGCCCCTGGCCTTAGTGCTTATGGCTCCCAAACACCGCTGGGTACAAGTTTATAGCCTTCTGGATCTGAAGCACCATCGACTGAGTTATTTACCCCACAGACACCACTGCTGGCAATCCTGTGGTGATTACTGAAGACCCTGCAGGGGGGTAGCAAATGGCTGAACCTAGGTCCTGCCTGCTAGAGTGTCCCTAAGGAGTGTCTACTAATTCACCCATATCAGACTGTAGCCCCTGACCCTCCTCCACAGGGATGATTCACCAACTCACAAACTCTACAGGCCTGTTCATTGCCACACAAGTTCCTGTAGCTGGGCAGGCTCCCGATGGGATGGGTTTTAAACTCATGGTGTTGATGAGCACTGCTCAGGTCCCTGCAGGAAGGGATGAATTCATCTGCAGCCACAGTTCACTGGGTGGTTTGGCTGGTTGGTCTAAGGATTCACAGTGGTCTTGATGAGGTGGGTGGTAGCCATTGGGGTTTCTGCAGGCAGATCCTGTTGTTTCTTGGTCTGAGTTCAACTGCAACTGCAGGAGTTCACTGGGTAATCTGGTTGGGTGGTCTGGGGAGTTGCTTCTTGAGGTATTAAAGCATGGGGAGAAGAATACGATTGCTTTTGATGATGGTTTTCTGCTGTCTCTGGCTGGACAAGCTTTTGCTTCTTTTTTGCTGGAGTTGGTCTCTGAGAGCTGCCAGTCCCAGCAGCTGCCAGCTCCCACACAGGCTCACAAAGATTGTACCTGCCTCCACTCTCCACTCAACAAATGAGACACATGGAGCTCTTTCCAGTCCTCTGCTTTCTGTGCTGCCTCCAATTCCACCATGTTTTGATTGTCTTTCTTCTGTTGATGTCCAATTGCTTTTCTTCTCTTGCCAAGAAGTAGTCTTCCTGTTCAGAACTTCCTTTGAGTTCTGAGTCTCAGAGCAACTGAAACATGCAGTCTTCCTCTATTTCACCATCTTTAATCTCATTTGTTTCTTCCTTTTTTAATATTTGTGGTGTAATTATTTTCTGTAGGGAAAAGGTTTGATTTTATTTTTGTAATTTTAGATCTTCCCTACCAGTGTTTTAATACTTTCATGTGTTCCCATGATAATAATTATTGTGTTTTTGCTTCCAGATGTAGAATTCCTGGCATTTCTTATAAGGTTAGTCCAGTGGCGAATTCCCTGATTTGGCTTGACAGGAAACTTTATTTTTCCTTTATTTATGAACGATATCTTTGCTATCCATAGTATTATGAGCTGGCTGTTTATTTCCTTTAGGACCGTGAATATATTTTTTCATCCTCTCCTGACCTACAAGGTATCTATTGAGAAGTCTGCTATTAATCCAATGGGACTTCCTTATATGTGACTTGTCATTTTTTATTTACTGCTTGTAGAATTCTTGTTTTGACTATGACTATTGATAGCTTGATTGTAATGTGCCTTGGAGAGCAATATCTTTGGGTTGAGTCTAGTTGGGGTTCCTTGAGCTTCATGGACCTGGAGGTCGATATCATTCCCAAAGCTTGGAAAGTTTTCAGCTATTATTTTATTAAATGTGCTTTCTGTGATTTACTATATCTCTTCCTCTTCTGGGATGCCTATAATATGATTATTTGTTTGATTAATGGTATCCCATGTGTCCTGAAGGATTTCTTTGCTCTTTTTTCCATTATTTTTTCTTTTAATTTTCCTATGACTGACTGGGTTAATTCCAAATACTAGTCTTCAAATTAGTCCATTTTGGCTTTCAATTGTACTTTTTATTTCATTTATTGAATTAATCAGCTACAAGGTTTCTGTTTGGTCCTTTTTGATGATATCTATCTCTTTGTTGAATTTATCATTCAGATCATGAATTTTTCTCTTTAATTGAATTTTTCTTCATTCTTCTGAATCTTTCTAAGCTTTCTTAAGGTTATTATTTTGAATTCCTTTTCAGGCATTACATGCATTTTATTTTAGGTCTGTTACTGGGGAATTAATATGCTCCCTTGGGGGTGTCATGTCTTCTTACTTTTTATGTTTCTTTTGTCCCTATGTTGATTTCTATGCATTCAGTACAGTGGTCATGTTTTTTTTTTTTTTTTTTTTTTTGCAGTACCGGGGATTGAACGCAGAGGCGTTCTACCTTCGCGCTACACCCCCGGCCCTATTTTTTATGCTTTATTTTGAAACCGGGTCTCATGAGGTTGCGGAGGGCCTCACTAAGGAGAGAGAGAGAGAGACAAGGAGAGAGAGAGAGAGAGACAGAGCAAGAGCTGAGGCTGGCCGCGAACCCGGATCCTCCGGTCTCCGCCTCCCAAAGTACTGGGATTACAAGCGTGCGCCACCACGCCCGGCTAGTGGTCATGTTTTTTAACTTCATGGAGGTTTTTGTTTTGTTTCTGTAGGGAGAGACATTTTCCTGTTGGTGGGTGCTATATTCAGTTGAATATTTTGTGTTCTAGGTGGAATCAATACTCTTGTCTCTGTGCAATTTCTTCAGTAGTAATTCTCATTGCTGTCTATAATTGCATCAGTGGCCAAGGCTGTGGGTGTTTGTGACTTTGGTGCCATGGTTCCCTGCCTGGCTGGTTTTTGGGCCAGTCTCAGGTTCATGTGGGATTTGTGGTCTAGCTGCCTGTATGGTAGGCTCTCTAATGGTACAAAGCCACTGCCTGGATGGCTACTGAGCCAGGTTCAGGTGCATGTGGGTGTAGTGGGCTGACTGGATGTGTGGCAGGATCAACATGGAGGTGCTCCTCTGGTGTGGGTGGGCATGGGCATTGCAGTCCAACTGGCTATGCAAAGGTCTCAGTGGAGTTAGGGTGGTTGTCTGGATGGCTGGATTTGAGGAGCACAAGTACTATAGGTTGGCCAGCTGTGTAGTGGGCTCTCAAGGGAGTGGGGCAAGTTTCTGCCTGGCTGGCTATTGGGCTGGGCACAGGCACATGAGAGCATGTCACAGCCCACTGACTGTGTGTCAGCTTCCCCTTTGTATAAGTCTCCCTGTTCTCTAGGAAGTATAGTGCCACATGGGTTTATAAGTTAAGCTCTCAGCTTTCCTGCTCAGCCTGGGCTCTGAGAAGTTGGGGTCATGGTGCTGCATCCACCTGTGTGAGCACAATGGAATGATGTTGTAGTCTCAAGAATGGAGATACACTGTGGCTACTAGCCCCCAGGGTAGGACATACTTTAGCAGTGGGTCCAGTTTCAAGATGGCACCAATCAGTATCAGCTAGCTCATGTGGGCTCCTACTCTGGGAAAATCTCCAAACTCTGTTTGGGACCTACCAGGGCTGCTGGCTTCTACTACTGCTGCTACTACTACTAATACTACTGCTACTACTACTGCTACTATTGGGAATTGAACCCAGGGAAGTTCTACCTCTGAGTTATACCCCCAGTCATTTTAATTTTTTATTTTGAAACAGGATCTTGCTAAGTTACCCCATGCTGGTCTCGAACCTGAGATTTTCCTGACTCAGTCTCCTAAGTACTGGGATTAGGAGTGTGTACCACTGTTTCTGGCTGCAGGCTTCTTTTATACTAAAGACTGCAGCAGCAATGGGGAAATTGGTGGTATGCAGCTTCCTTTTTCCTGTAAAGAGAAGATTTTCTTTGCTTTGAGCCACTCTGGGCAGGAGAGACAGGAGTCTCTGTTCTTTTCTCTATGGTGCTGTCCTGGGGTTTTGTGCTCCACAGGGATCTTGCCACTTCCTTGCTACTCTTCAGTGTACTTCCTCAGTCACTCCAGGCAGAATATAGTTGCATATTCTTTTTTTGTGGTACATTTTTGTGTGAGGGGGATGAGCAACTGGTGATTCTATTTGGCTATCTTGCAACAAGTTTCAAATGTTGATGCTTTTCAATCTACTCACATCATTCCAATGTGCAGCCAAGTTTGAGAATCAGTGCTGCAGCGCCTTGCTCTCCGAGTGGGTCCAGGGAGCTGATACGTATAATAAGCATCATAATGTGTGAGCCCATATTGTGTTCATCTGGGAGCCCATTATGAATGCAGAATGTCAAGCCCACTCTCAACCTACTTATTTAAAACCTGCATTTGCCAAGATCTTCAGGCAATTCATTTGCATCTTAAAATTTGAAAAGCACTGCTTTAGAGGTTAATTTATCTGTTTTATGTTACCGTTGAGGAAATTCAGAGATGTTAAGGGGTTTATTGATGGTTACCATTCTGACTAGTGATGCTGGGACTAGAATTCAGGTTTCTCGAATTCCAAACCTGTTCTGCTCCCATGCTCTGGATGTGGGTGTTTTTTATTCTTGATATAGAAATAATGATGTGGTTAAATTGTCAATAGGTGTGCCCTTGTAGTCTATCGGAGGCTTTTTCAGATGTGGTTAATAAATTTTTTATAATCCATCTTATCCCCCCAGATGCATCACCTTTGACAACAATGTTCTTGAGGTGGAGAAATGGCTGAAAACTGCTGTCAGATTGCTTTGAATATTTTGGGAGAGACTAGAACAGTTTGCAATTTATTGTGTTTAGTGTTGAGCTTCCTTACAAATATCTTCTACCCCAAAGGTTAATTCTAATAAAAGTCTTTATAAAATAAGATTTTTCCGCTCTTCATTAGTTGATGGACTAATCTCAAAAGACCATTGCATAGGATAAGAATGCTAATATGCAGCATGTCTAATACAATTATTTGAAGCTTTGGGGAAGGAGGAAAACTTGGGAATTTGGGGATGTGAGTACTTGTGTAAGAGGAGAACTGAAGCTTCTGAAGACAGACTTTGCGCAGGGACCTATGCCCTCACTGATCTAGCCAGTGTGTAAAGGAAGCTAGAGAGAAAATGCAGGCTGGGTTGGTGTTGATTTATCCAATCAAATGCTACGTGGGTATAGCAGATGTATGCTGTGCACATCGAGATGTGCTATTTTAAATTTCCTAGGGCAGTACTTGTTAGAGACGAGCAGTGAGTTGGACTCATCAGGATTCTTAGTAATGTGTACCTAGCTCTTTCCTCCTCTCTGTACCCGCTGTGCCACTGATTATACTGTAAGTAATGGCAGCTTTGCCTTGGGAGGTTATGGATATGCCAGATGGGGACAGCCCATCTGCGAAGGTGTGTAAATTTCAAATTGCTAGTTGCATCTCTTTGCAAGAGAGTCATGGGGAGCAGGAGGGAGAGAACCCCAGTGGGAGTGACACCCAAAGCCACAATAATTTCTGACAATTAACCTCTGGTTTTTCACATGAGCTATTATATGTGTTTCCAGGATCATAGACAAAATGATTGCTTTGCTGTATGGAAAATCTGGCACTGTAAAACTATCTAATTTTCCTCACATGATATCATAATGCCTCTGGTAGAATGATTTGTAGCTAAAACCTCCCTCTCTTCCTCCTTTTTCCTATTTTTTTTTTCCTGTATTTGATATCCCTTTCTTCCCCGCATTAGTTGCTAAGGAACTTTAGCCCAAAGTGAGGTAGTGAATAAAGTGATGTTACCATCAGTGGGACTTAGAGACTTCTTCCTCATGGTAAGAAGTGTGTGTGTGTGCGTGTGTGCATGTGTGTGTGCGTGTGTGTGTGTGTGTGTGTGTGTGTGTGTGTGTGCATGCTGGTGTGTATCTGTTTGGGAGACTCTCCTAGAATAGATTTAGAATATTCTAATCAAATGCGTGTTAAGTACCATGCCAGATAATATCATTGAGTGGCTGGGTCAAGAGGACTGCAGTGGACTGCAGAGCTTCCAGCCTGTTTTGTAGAGGAAGCACTAGCCAGCTCCCTCTGTTGCTGTGCAGCAAATGACCATGCAGGCCATAAGATCTTATTTTTTTTAAGGGAAGCTGAAAGTCCTAACTTTATGTGAAATTTTCTGATATCTAAATGTTTATAATTCATGGCAGTTTCTTTTTAACACCATGAATGTCAACAGTATGCAGGCAGAAAAACACATCCAGGGGGTGCATTGGGCCTGTAGGGCAGCCATTTGTAAACCTTATTTAGTCTGATGTTCTCATTTCATAGAAGAAAAGGGGTTTGTCTAAGCTGGTGGCATCACAGAGGTGCAGAACTGAGAAATGGATGCAGGTCTGTGTGCTATCCAGTCCTTTCACCTCTGAAGAGGGCTACAGTAGGATCTAGGTACCAGGCGCTGAGCTATGTCAGGGTTGGGTTATAAATGGGGCTTTAGCCCTCAGTAAGCTTACAGTCTGGCGGGGATGACAGACAAGCAAAGAATTAACTACAATTCCCTGAGGCATGTTCAACACAGAAGTGGTTATAGATGCAGAGGCAACACCAACAAGAAAATACCAATTATGTTTCGTCTGAAGAGAGTAGCATGGGGTGAAGGATCAGGGATAGGTCTTTAGAAAAGGTGATGGCGGACCTGCCTGTGGAGACTTAAATATTTTAATAATAACCAGTGTTTTATTCATTTACATGCTTCTTTTACATTGGCTAAGCAGTTGGGGGGCATTGAAATAGATTATCTCACACTGAATTTTTGATTTTAAGTTCATACTTTATTTACTTGAACTTTAAAGAGGTGGGTGTGGGGAGAAGGAATAGGGCGGATATTAATTCCATGTTAGAGATGAAGAAATGTGACTCAGAGAAGCTAAATGAGTGGCTCAGGGTCACCTCATGGCATATGCTGAGGCGGGACTGGACACAGTGCATGCCTTTCTCTCTCATTTACAGTTGCTGCTGCTCATGCTCTGGGTCCTGTCTTAGTGCGGTACTATCAATCACCTATCCTATGCTGCAGACCCAATTCCAGGTTCTGAGTCCTCATGGGTTTTGCCCCAGCTTCCCTGGGAAGTTGCTAAGTTTAAAATCATAATTTCTGTGCCAGTTGTCAAAGTGCTACCATGAGGTCCAGCTCTTTCCCACTTTTGGGTCAAAAGCAGAGGAGATACATTCTGGGTCTTTGTTAATGTTAACAAAGATGCCTAAACATTCTCTCTTGGAATAGGATTTGAAGAACCACCTTGTCTTGGTCAACATCTTCAATGCTTTAATCCCAAAAAACTGACCACACAACTTAGAGGAAGGAAGATTTATTTGCTCATGGTTTCTTTGGAGATTTGGGGTTCAGTCCATGCGAGGGCAGGGTCTTGTGGATCTCAGGGCATGGTGGTGGGAAGAAGAGAGAGGAAGAGAGCAAGGCTCTGCTGTCACATCCTGGAGGCTGGAAGCAAGAGAGAGAGAGAAAGAGAGACAGAGAGAGAGAGAGAGAGAGAGAGAGAGAGAGAGAGCAAGCTAGGGAATTCAAAGACAAAAGCACAGTCCCTAAGGCCACACCTCAGGGACTCACCTTCTCCAGCCACACCCCACCTCCCAGTAAATCCATTACAATGGATTTATCCGCTGATGAGATTACAGCCCTCATGACTTCATTACAGTCATTCTGAACCTTAATAATATGAGCTTTTCAGGAGTCATTTTATATCTAACCATAAAACACCTTTACACATTCATTAGAGATAAGGTGAAGATAAATGTTTGGAAAGGCTCTGATTCCAGGTATAGAAATACTTAAGCTTCCTTCATGTGATAGCCCAGCTTGTGTATGGGGCTCAGAGGCTTGGGCAAGGGCCAAGGTGAAATCCAGGCCCTGCTCCTAAATTCTATTCATTCCACAGGTTTTGGGCCCACAGGGCTACATGCAGTAGGGATGTCAGTGGAAGTAGAAGCCCAGAGACTAGGGGTTCCAGTTCCCACAAAGGCCCAGTGTAAACTAACAGGGTCCTGGGGATCTCTGAGGATGGGATTGAGCTTGCACAAACAACTTCAGATTTACAATGGGTTATCTTAGAAATTCCTCAGATGTGGACCAACTTCTTTGAGGAAAAATTAATACAAAATGGCACATTTATTCAGTGCTCACTGTTTCTTTGCAACTGCACTGGGAATTTCTATCTATATCATCAACTTAACCCTCCCAGGAAGCCTGAAAGACAAGCATCATCAGTTTCATTTTCTAGTAAAAAACTCAGCACCAGGGGGGTTATGTAACTTGCCAAGGGTCATGTGGTTATTAAGTGGTGGAGCAGGGATAGAGTTTACGTCTGGCAGTCTGGCTGAGTCCAAAGAACATGTCATAGGAAACCTAAGTAATGGGAAAGAGTTTTATGGGTAATGGAGGTGATTAATTTCCTAGCATGGTTTCACTTGGAGTATGTTTGCACATGTGTGTGTTGGGGAGGATTATGAATGTGGAGAGGTGTCAATGGGCAACAGACTAAGATAGGTAGAGAAAAGAACTAAATGGGTAAATTTACTTCTAGGCCAATTTACTATGTTGTCTATCCACCTTCAATTACTCCACGTTAATGGAGGTAAAGAGTTTGATGGAAAGTCTCATAAATGGATAAATGAAACTATTTGTCTTTGGCTTTGGGTGTGAATGTGTGTAATGGGTTAGAAAATTATAAAACAAATAGAGACTGTTTAGTCAATATTCAGTTTGAGAAAAATAGAAAAATCTGCTAAATAACATCTCACTACTTCCTTCTCCCACATAGCTACATCTCTTAGGAAGGCACAAGTTATCTTTACAAAGGGAACTGATTTATCTCTCTCAATTTGTTGTTGACTTTTTCAAATTTTGTGAAGGGGTTAATAAAGTAATTAAATAGCTTGGTATAATTGAGGAAATTTCCAGCTTTCTCTTCTAATTTTTGTTAAACTGTGGACTACAGTTGGGTATAAGAAAGACTACCATTTCATTCAATCTAACATATTTTGTAAAACCCTTATCATATGTAAGGCACTGTGCTAACTTCTGGGGACTGCAAATATAAAAGCAACACAGGCAGATGTGCAATTAACTATATTGTGGTTGAACTGTAACAAAAACAGACTCAGACCATACTAGGTGGAGATTTGGGGAAAGCTAATAATTTGATGCCCTTTAAAACTAATATCTAAAAGAAAAATATATTCAGTATTTCTTTAGCAGGTGAAGGATTACTACCAGTGAGGACATTTTCTATTCAAGTGTGCCATGAGCTTTGATGAACAGGATTGATTTATATGTATATTTTTCATCAATTTATGGGATTGTGGATACCATGGTGCCGTTGATTTCAGTGAAAATGCTCCTTATAGATTGTTGCCCTGGGCCAACACTAAAGTGCCCAGCCCTGACTTCTGCTCTCTGGAGAAGAATGAAGTTTGTGGAGAAAGGGGAGTGAGACAGAGGAGAGAGAGGGTAATTCTGACCAGGGACTGAGTCAAGCCTCAAAGAATGAATAAACTTTTTAAAAGCCAGGGAACCCAAGACCAAGACAGGATGGGTCTCTTAGAAAGAGGAAAACATGGCCGGGCGTGGTGGCGCACGCTTGTAATCCCAGTACTTTGGGAGACGGAGACCGGAGGATCCGGGTTCGTGGCCAGCCTCAGCTCTCTCGCTCTCTCTCCCTGTCTCTGTCTCTGTCTCTCTCTCTCTCTCTCTCTCTCTCTCTCT